>JAHPZR010023791.1:7500-49895 GCA_019787425.1 Platygyra sinensis
TGTTAGATATTATCTTTCTTCCCTCGCTGCTCTCGAGAACCATGTATTCTCTGTTATTTGCATTTAGATCCTCGCCGATACATTCCGATACAAGCGATTTGTTTCTCACGCAAGCCATTAACTTATCCAGGCTCGGCTAGTGTTAAGTGTGGATTGCACGGGAGAACTGAGTATCTGCTTTCGCAAGAACTCACCTTCTAATTACCCAAACGAGTGTCAGTTATTGGACTCGATGTACTGCTATCACGTAAATCGTATGCATGTACTTCTACTGCTGTGAAGTTATTTTGAGCAGCTGTGAATGCAGTCAAACTGCTGAACTTAACTGTACTAGAGCTGTTTGTTAACGACATGACAATATTAACTGCGAGTATGGGGACATAAGTTGAACAATACCGGTCGAGGAAGCGAAGGATGCTTTATCACATGTTTAATGGGGATGGATTCTTACCATGTCTTAGCTAAATGTGTTTTGTTCGACAACATTGAAACAAATTCTGGACATGTAAAGAAATGATGACCTACATTTCGTCTATATCCTGTTGCTTGTGAGGGGAAGTGAACGACGTGGAGAACAATCCAGGCCCTCCAGTATTTAATAACACTAATCCAACAACCACTGTGTCTGCTGGCCACAACTCCAGGAACTGACCGAAGCACCCTTTGGTAAACTTGGCGCTGGTAAGCAGTGTACGATGTTTTGCAATTATGTTCACCTATTTATTGTTAAAATTTACAATCAAATAGAAGACGCAGTACTCAGAATATGCATATTGGATCGAGCCTATAAAGTGCCACAATATATTAATTCTGTACAAAAAAGTGTTGACGGTCATTAATGCAAGTGCGGCCGTAACACTACTAGAACAGAGACCTGAAAACAATTCAGGCTCTGAGCGGGATTCGAACCCACGACCTTTGCGATGCCGGTGCAGTGCTCTCCCAACTGAGCTATCAAAGCCACATGAGAGCGGTCGTATACGGGTTAGCCCTTTATATGTGGACGTTATACTTGGCCCAAGTATAGTAAAGAGTGAAATAAATTTTGTCCATAGCAGCAACTGAGTGATGACGGTCATTAATGCAAGTGCGGCCGTAACACTACTAGAACAGAGACCTGAAAACAATTCAGGCTCTGAGCGGGATTCGAACCCACGACCTTTGCGATGCCGGTGCACTGCTCTCCCAACTGAGCTATCAAAGCCACATGAGAGCGGTCGTATACAGGTTAGCCCTTTTTATGTGGACGTTATACTTGGCCCAAGTATAGTAAAGAGTTAAATAAATTTTGTCCATAGCAGCAACTGAGTGATGACGATCATTAATGCAAGTGCGGCCGTAACACTACTAGAACAGAGACCTGAAAAAATATAGTGTCAAACATCGAAGACCACATTCAATCATATTTCCAACACCTCAAATTTTGCCAAATATTTTCCGCTCTGTCTTTAAAAATTGTAATGACTTGTCTACCTTTTCACTTGTAGCAAGTCAACTCCCAGATGCTGATATTTGAGAACAGCATTCCAACCAAAAGGAATAGAATTACGCATAAGATCCCAAGTACGCATTGCGGACCTACTTTTTTACTTTTATGCAAACGTTCAGCAAAATGTGACTCACACCTTGCAGCATATGGAGGTGTCGTGTTACAACGGTTTGAAGGTTTGAATTGATATAAGAGGTTTGTATGGGAATGCAACGATTTTGCTGGAATATCAAAATATCTGCGGTACGTAGTATTAGGAGGACCTTGTTTTAAGATAAGTAGCCTACTCTTTCTCGTTTTACTAGCTTGGTTTTTACTTCGTCGATTATGGCGTTACACTCAGGCCATAATCCAATATTCTCCATGAATTGCTGTTTTGCTGTATTTCATTCTTTGATAAGGTTAGTGCAGAAAAGTCAATTCTGCTTATATTCTGTGAATAAAATCTACTTAACCTCTACTTAACCAATTCCTCCGTAGAATCGAAGAAGAGATGTTGAAGGTCCATGTCAGTTTGCTTGCTACGCAGTTCAGTCCACAACGCCTTTGCTACGATACATTTATTTTGGGATTGCTTGGCTTGCAACTTTAAATATAGGCTGTTCCAACGAAAACCGGACACTCTCGCAGTTCACATAGTATGTCGGGCAACTATAATTAGCTCGACCAGGGTTAGTCAGCACGATTTGTCAACCAAAATGCTCCCCATACTATCAGAACAGCGAGAGTGTCTGTCAAATTGCGTAGCAAATGAAATGACATGGACCTTCAACATCTCTTCTTCGATTCTACAGAGGAATTCAGTCAGCAGGGTTATTTTCAGTGGATTTATTCGCTTCGAGTGGCGGGCACTCCGGAAATCAGTGTGCAGCCTCGTCTTTCTTTTAGCAGTGGAAATCCATTGAACAATAACTCACCGAAATCGTGTTAGATTGGCCTGAGGAGCTGGCAAACAACAAAAAATATAACACAGCAAAAGGTTAAGTACAGTATTGTCCAAAATTAACGCAAACAAATTTTGATGGATTTCTTGGCTTGTCATGGCTTTTCGAAGAAATTTCGCTTCAAACGAGATTTCCGTGACTTTTCCGCGAACTTTCAAGGGACTTATTGTTTTATTCCTCCCGAACTTTCCAACGATAATAGGCCATTTTACAGTTGTGTGCTTAGTTACCTGGCCATTAATGCAAGCGAGGCTGAAGGTGACCTGCTTTGATACAGACCTCTCTGCTTTTCTCATGTTAATGCCAACTAGTTGGCATAAGAACAACTTGATTTGCAAATAAAAGCAGCGAGGTCTGTATCAAAACAATGTCAACTCCAGCCTTGCTGCCATTCAGAGGCCAGGTTACTAAGCCGACAACTGTAAAATGGCCTATTCATGGATGCTAACGAGTCAGAAAATTTCCAGGGAAAGTTCACTCTTTTCGATCATTAGCCCCGAAATATCAGAAGAAAATTCGCTCTGGTTGTTAAGCATTCTGGTACAAACTAAGCGGAATATGGCCACAGTTCGTGATTTGTTGTGTAAAGAGACATCTAAAATTACGTTTATCAACCCGACCAACTATTACATCATTCTCACTTGTTGAATGTTTGATTGTTAATGCATCCTAGCAGCTAAAAACGTCAGAGTTTCAGTACAAACTTGCACAGAGCGCCATTTTGTTAGGGTAGCCCAATCATGTAACAAATCATGACACTTCCTGCTAGTATTCCAGTCCCCATGCAAGCGAGTGTGACCTCCATTGTTTGCAGCCTAGTAAACCACTTTCTCAATCATTTGCTTCTCAGCACTTAAGTGGTAATCTTGCTGAAATATTCTAACTATATGAGAACTCGAATCAAGCTCCTCCATAACTAAGGCCTCCATCCAGCTGGAATATTGAAGACCTTGAAAGGCAAAGGCTTAGTTGTGAGCCTTTCAGGCATCACTGGCATGATCAAGAAACTGCCTCTTACCGGCTCTGTGGTAAATTTATCTCACTCGAGAAGACCAAGAAATCTGTCTGTAGAAGCAAGAACCTTCATAGATTAGCAGATGCGCAAGAATGATGAGATGATGAGCGCCAAGATCCAAAAGAAGCTGGCAAAGTGTAGAATTTCCGTGAACTCATTCACAGCATGGAGACCGCCTATTGCCAGCTGATTCGAGACGCCAACAAAGTCAAGCAGCTGGAGATTTCACAACATGTTATAATGGTATTTACTTGTAGTTGTAATAAATTAAAGAAAAGAAGTCTGTGTAACTGACATCTGTTGATATAATAATTTAGGGCACCACCGATGGTTTTCTCTCAAATGCTTTGAATGTTGTCTTAGGCTATCTGGAGCGCTCTTGGAGTTCTTAAAGCTAACTTAGGCTGCATTATAAAGTTTCTTCTGCGTGGCCATTCTTGCAGAAACAGGAGTCTCCTCAAATTTTTTGATAGCTGAGAAAACCACTATTGCATTTGCTAAAGAAATCAATGTCGCTAGAAATTAATTGGCATTCTGTAAATCTCATTCACTGTTGCTACACTTATTCGCATTCACAAAAGAAATCATTGTCGCTAGAAATTAATTAGCATTTCCTGAATCTCATTTGCTGTTGTATGGAAAGCCAGAGGACTAAAGTGGTCGAGATTATTTTTAAGATCCAGTTTTTAAGATAACAAGCCCTGCAAAGCCACCCTTTGACAATTGATATTGATCTTTCCAGATTTGTTCTCGTGGGTTGAGAAGTTTTTTACTGATTGAGATTTCTTTTGCCAGTCGAGAATTTTTTGGCAACAAACCACCCAGTCAAAAAAGGTCTATTATACAACCTACATGCTTGCATCATACACAGTCAACCAAATGTGTGGGGCTGGGACCGAAAAACAATGAACACATCTTACACAAGCATTTGATAACCACAAAATCATAATTCTTGAAACATTTAGTGTGTTAAACACACTCATGTTTATTGAAATATCAGAGTACTGAAGTTAATTTGAGAAAATAAGAGAACCATTTCAGATACTTTCTTGGACAAAAACATGTGACCGATTTGAAGTGCCTGGTTTAGAGAAAGACAGTGATAATTTTCTACGCAGCTGCATATCTGACGACTACACAGATCAAAATGGGCTTGTTTTGCCTCTTCTCAAATACATGAAACTAAATTTGAAGCCTTCACTCGTGGTAAGTTTTATTTGTAATTTTCATTCTTTGTGTTCGTGACTGAACTCCAGCAAAGGAGTGCGTTGAAAACCTTTTGCATATTTCGTGTATGTTATATGACTGATAGAGCGAAAAGATTGTGTGGAGAACTGTTGTGTCTGTTTAATGCAAAATTTTGTGCGCTAAGTTAGTGAAATGATGCTTTGATCATAAAAATTCGTTTTGTAATGAAAAGTCCATGAAAAAACATTCTTTGTTCCAGGGAAATTTTGCTCAAAAGGCCTCAAGTTGTCACTCGAACTTTCACCTGAAATTTCCTAGAAAGTTCACGTGAACAAAGAACGAAATTCGCGCATTTCGCTCGTGTTACTTTTGCACAATACTGTACATATTATTCACACAATATAAGCAGAATTGACTATTCCAGCAAAACCATAGCATTCCCGTACGAACCTTTTATATAAATTTAAACCTTAAAACCGTTGTAACACAACACCTGCATATGCTGAAAGGCAAGAGTCATGTTTCGCGTGGTCAGGTAATAGTATATGCCCCATGTCACGTTTCACTGAACAATCACATTAAAGTTAAAATATATATATATAACTCCTCCTATTGTGAGCTTGGGCCACCTGTGAACTGATGCACTGAACCCACTACCCAACAGCACAGTAGCCCTGACAAAAACAGCTACTGACGCTACACTACAATCCGCAACCAATGACCCATTCAGAAGACACATTCACTTTACCATCAACAACAACAGAACAGGGAGATGCATGTACTTTACATGGTGCTTATCAACTGGACTCGACAGGCACATATGAGACTCCAACAGAAAATCCAACACTTCAAAAAGTTTATGACAAAGTAGCAGATGTAGAAACCAAGGTAGATCTTATTGTAGACTACCTGGAACTAAAGTGGCAGATTACACTACTGTAGTAACTGCACCACCACTGGATAACAGTGAACAAAAAGAGTCCACATCTACTTAAAAAAACACCCGCTGTTAAACAGAAGGATGTACTGCTCAGCAGTAGCAAGGGCAATCTAGAGAAAATTCTGATGTTGGAGATATTTAGTCATGAGGAACAAAAAGGAAGAAATTGGACTGGACAGGCACATATGAGCCTCCAACAGTAAATGTGACACTTCAAGAGCTTTAAGACAAAATAGCAAACGTAGACACCAAGGTAGATCTTATTGTAGACTACCTGGAATAAAGTGGCAGATTACACCAATGTACTAATTGCATCACTAGTGGATAACAGTGAACAAAAAGAGTCCACATCTACTTATAAAACACCCACTGTTAAACAGAAGGCTGTACTGCTCAGCAGTAGCAAGAGCAGTCTAGCAAGAAATCTCCTGTTGGCGATATTCAGTCGGAAGCAACAACAAAGAAGAAATTGCTCTAGGTGTTCAAATAGCAGTGGATCTGGTCTACAACCACTTGACCAAGATAAGCTTGGGGCAATTAAAGAAATAATTTTTAAGCAATATCCTGATGTCCCAACAAAACTACAGGAGAAGGTGTGGAAAGAGGAATTAATGCCTTTTTGAGAAACGAAAGATGGGTGTCAGGAAAAAAAGAAAAGTAATTTTGCTAAAAAAATTTGGGGTGCCTAAATTTCAAGGTATCATAGCATGAATTTCAGCTTTATCCTCTCATCACTTACTCACCAGAGAGACTTCTACACCAAATCGCTGCAAAATACCATCTCATGACTAAATATCACTTTTTCTTTTTAAAATTCATGCAGGTCAAATGGAAAAGATATTGATCTACTGTAATTAGACATCAGCTTCAGCTGTTTCAAAATTATACTAATCAAATTCACTTTTGACCTTGTCAGCCAATAACAGCACTATCAACAGGTCAGACAAGGGAGACTGGGCATGGCTTCGAGGTAGTAAGATGTGCCGTTCCGCGCTCTGCTCGAAAAGTATCTAAAATGGCTTCAAAGTTTTTAGTATGAGTATTCTGCGCTCAGGAAAGAAGCTTAAAGTGCCACTGAAACGAAATTTTCGTACTCTCTTTTATTAGCCCACTTTGTAGTTTCAAACGTGCTTAAAATGGTGGTGAACTTTATTTCTTTCAAATCCTAACGGAAAGTGCTCCTTTTAGCTGCCGAAACCGTCTTTTTGGAGCAAAACTGTGTCCGGGCTCTGGAACCGAGTTTAAGGACCTTGTGACGTCACTGGTTGTATTCACGATGGAAGCGCTAAAGATTCTCTCTTGTTTTCACTTGATTTTTTCAAGATTATTCATCATATTGTCGATACCTACTAGTTTTCTACCTTGTAATTACTGTCCAACCTTGACAGTAAATTCACATCATAAACGTTGGAGGGCGCAAAAGAGTGTAGCTTCGCCAAAATGAATGCTACAGATTAGAACAGCTTACTGTATTTTTCGAACATCTTGAGTACTCGATTGGAGACTTCGAAGACGAGTATGGCAACTATTATATCACATCCTGAAGGCTATACACGATATGTCGTCGTCTGTTTTCAGCCTGGTTCTGTAATTTGGATTCTCACGTTTATCAAAGGTCTATTAACAAAGTTCAAATATATCCTCGCCCAGGATCCTCGGCAACTTTACTGCATTAAAAGAAGTAAGCGCCTCAGCCATCCGCACAATTACGAAGGTATTAATGGTCCACAAGCTTTGAGTGGAGTACTTCTTTGGATACAGAGGGCATCTTTTTATGTTACTATAAATACGTGAGAGTTGTTATGGTAGACAGAGAATATCTTTGAAAATTGTGATCAACAGCAGGGTTCGCTTTATCGCCGCATACGTGTCAGTCAGTGTAATATAAACAAAGCGGGAATTTCGCTTCTCTTTTACATGTATCTCCCAATTGCAATATTTATGACGGCCGATGGATTACTTTGAGTTCTTTAGCGCGTACTTATGTCTATGATCTTCATTTAATAGTACCCAAGTTCAAAGCAATTCGTAAAAACGTAACAAGCTTACACTCCTTTCGAAGGTTTTAATATTTTAAAAACAGAATTCGAACCAATTTGCATATATGACTTTTCGCCGCCGACATTGTCACGCTTTCTTTCGTTTCCTGAAAACATACGCGTTGGGTCATGGCAGCTTAGTTTACCTTTACAGTTTTGAATTCGCTCCCTCCATATAAAAGTAGAGCGTTTCTTTAATTGTTCATGTTGTGATAACTTGTAGGATGTAGCAGATACAACTGGATAAAGGTCACCATAACACAATCTCGTCCGCGGTGAACTGACTCGCAAAGCGTCTGGTTTCCTCGAAGCAAAGCAACTCGAAAACTTGAAGCGTTGTTGCTGCTATTCGTGCACCAGCACTCCGGATAATATTTTCAAAAGCCGCTTTCTCTTGTTTTCAGGTCTTTTTTACTTTATGAGTGTAGACATTGTTTAATTGAGTGCTGGCCATTTGATTAAGTGTCCCGAGCATTTTGCGATTTCAGAACTCGCACTCGCTTGCTTGCTTTCATAAATTACCTTGGACTATTCAATTATAAAATAGACTGAAAAGCCCCAGGATCGCCTCTCCACCTCTTCATGGCTAAGGCTACTGTTAGTATCTGATTTAAAGCTCTGAGATGTCCTTAAGATGTTTTTTGGGGGGCTTCGAACCTGCTTCGAACAGTATTCTCTTCTCCTATAATCACTCTAAATTTTCAGCGCGGCACGAGACTAATACAACCAGTGACGTCACTAGGCTGTTTTGGCCGCGCCAAGATGGCCGCCAATTTTGGGCTTAACCAGCCAACTTCGAACGGCTGAAAAAGCAGGTTTCGCTTACCGTATGCGAAAAAAAAGTCTGCAGAGTTTCTAAGTAAGGTTGAAACTTTATTACTAAGCAAAAATCTCACATACGAAAATTTCGTTTCAGTGGCACTTTAAAGTTCAGTCTACTATGTCGGCGGAAAACGTTGTGGAGCTGAGTCGCCTGGTGAAAAGTCTTGCAGAAAAAATCGATAAGTTGGAAGCTTCAAGCCAAAGTCGCCATGATACTATCTTAACGAAGCTGACAACGCTTGAAACTACAACGAGCGAATTATCCGCAGGTTTAGAAGGGATGAATAAAGAAATGGAAGCAGTGAAACAAACCTTGCAGAAGAAAGCTGATAAAGTACAAGTGGAACTACTTGAGATGAAATTAGAAGAAATGGAGAATCATTCTAAGAGAAATAATATAATTATTTGGAATATTCCAGAAGGTGCCGAAAAAAACTCGTCATGCTTAGCGCTTGTAACTTCGATCTTGACGGAACATATGGGCCTAGAGGAGATAGAAGTAATGCGGGCCCACCGCACAAATATCAAACAAAGACAAAGTCCTACAAGTGGTGCAACTCTACCTAGGCCAGTTCACGTATATTTATTAAGATATACGGCCAAGGAATACATCTTGCGTAATGCGGCCTCTAAGTTAAAAGAGAATCCATTCCATGAAGCAAAGCTATACATTTCAGATGACGTATCAAAATCTGTGAGGGAGCAGCGCAAAAAGCTTAAAGAGAGGCACCTGAATGAAATCCGTAGTCGAGAAGAGGTCCAATTCGCCTATATTCCTTGGAGCGTTCCAGCCAGGATCATTTTTAAATTGAATGGTGAGTCAAAACTTAAGTCCTTCTACCTGCAAGCTGAAAATGCCAATACCAGCTAAACCGACTACTGGACTTGATCGCTTAGTGCTATACTATCAAATATACTATCTTTGCTCCAGAACTGTCTACAATATTTTAAGATGAATTATTTAGCTCTTCATTTAATTTCATGAATTCGAAGCCCGTTCTTTGTTAGTCTTTTTTTTTGACAAATGATAAAATACATTTATAGGAAGCCATAATCACTGTCAATCGTATTATTAAGTTAATATTTATCGGTTTGGAGCGAGTGCGGCTGAAGGGGAGAGAAAGGATGCTACACTCCTTCAGGAGGGAAGGTGAAAATTTGAAATTATTTTCCAAGCTAATTTATTTACTATGTGTTTATATTTTTGTGTTAGTGTTTTCGTTTCTTTGTGTAGAGCGATGCAAATAATTATTCAAAGGCGTGTTATAAGGCAAATGGTCTTCCAGGTTTTTTCCGTAACAAATAAGAAAAATAATTGCAGAAATGAGTGATTTTAGAATGCTTTCATTAAATGTTAGAGGCTTGAGCAATTTTAAGAAACGTCGCGCAATTTTTGCATGGTGCAGAAAACAAAATGCAAATATTATTTTTCTTCAAGAAATGCATTCAACTGGAAACAATGAGAAACAATGGAAAGCTGAATGGGGTGCTCCTCTGGAGCTTGCTCATGGGAGTAGTAATTCAAGAGGTGTTGCAATACTCTTTCGAAAGGGGTTTGATTGCAAGATAATTAAAAAAGTCATTGATCCCAATGGGAGATATATTAGTATTGAAGTTCAAATCAATGATGAAAAATATTTTTTAGTGAATGTTTACGGTCCAAACAATGATAATCAAGCTGTGCAATTCTATGATCATTTAATTGACGTTTTAAGGAAAGATGGTCTCGCTTATGAAGATAAAATAATAATAGGTGGCGACTTCAATTGTCCCATTAATCCGCTACTGGACAAAAAAGGTGGGATACTGGTATTAAGTGGGTTGGAAAAAACAAAAACTCTTTAGAAATACCTCTGGGCCTTGAGTGGTGTATAGGTGTGAAGACCCTAGGTATTCACTTCTCCTGTGATCAAGAACAAGTTATGAAACAAAATTTCCAGGATAGATTAAATGAAGTTCAAAAAATGATTAACTTATGGAAACTCAGAGGTCTCTCCCTATTTGGCAAAGTAACAATTATAAAATCTTTCCTCATCCCAAAATTATTATATGTGTCTTCAATAATAGAAACCCCACCCGAAATTATTAAACAGATGGAGAAACTGATCTACAAATTTTTATGGAAAGGCCCTGATAAAGTCACAAGGCTTTCTGTGATAAATACTTTAGAGAATGGTGGACTGAATCTCACAGACCTTGAGCTACATATTAAAGCATTAAGATTGTCTTGGATTCCGCGTCTCTTAGATGAGAAGGAAGGGCCCTGGATTTCTTATCTCAAATACAACTTAAAAAAATACGGAGGATATTTTCTTTTTAGATGTAACTATGACGTAAATGATCTTGACTTAACTCTTAGTAAGTTTTACTTACAGCTTCTTAGATGGTGGGCGGATTTTAGATGCTCCTTTTCTGATGTGAATTATTCTCAAAATGTAATTTGGAATAATAAGGATATACGAATAAATAATAAACCTGTTTTTTATAAAACATATTTTGACAAGGGCATAACTTATTTGAATGATTTACAGTTCGATGTTGACAATGTGCGTTCTTATGAATCCTTTAAGCAAAAAGGACTTAACACTAATTTTCTGACTTGGACAGCCTTGAGATCTTCTATTACTAATATGAAATCAAAAAGTTCCTGCTCCATCCCCGCAGCGGGTAATCTTGATCCTATGAATTTTGATTATAAGTCTAAATATTTTAATGCATATACGGCAAAGTGTAAACAGTTTTATTCTACGATGATATCAAGTAAAGCGAGAATCCCGAATGACTTTAAAAAGTTGACAGCGGATTTTGAGCTTTCAAATGCGCAGGAAGTTTTCTCTATTCCTTATCTTGTTGCGAGCGAAACGTATGTTTGGTCGTTTCAGTACAGAGTATTGAATTTCATTTTGTTTACGAACGACAAATTGTTCAAAATAGGTTTAAGTGATTCGGATAAGTGTTCTTTTTGTGGAACCTATACGGAAGATCTGTACCACCTCTTCTTTAACTGCTCCTTTGTGCGGGCTTTTTGGAACGTATTTACAGTCTGGTGGTTTGACCTTAGTGGCGAATATTTAATTTTGTCTTTAAAGGATATTATGGTTGGCTGACTTCGGAGGAACGATTTGTTAAATTATTTGATAATTTTAGGGAAATTAACTATTTGGGAATGTAGAAAAAATAACACCCCCCCAATATTTAGATTGTTTCTGCACAAGGTTGAAGTTAAGAAACAAGTTGAAAAAATAATTGCTATAAGAAACAGAAAGCTTCGCGATTTTCAAATTAGATGGGAGTTTCTCATATAATTTTGTGTTTGCCCTCTTTTTTTTTAGGGAAAAAAAATGGAAGACCAATGCATAAACTTAGATCTTATATTCTTTCTTGTTTATCAGTTTATTGTAGTTTATTTTTGTTAGAGAATTAGCTGGGCGTCGCCAACGCTGGTACGTGTCATTGTGCAATGTTAAAAGAAAATAGTACTTTTTGTATGTAATAGTGTAATCAGTCGATTGTGTTGTTAATAGAGCTGGATATTGTAAGTAGTGTAATTAGTAGTGACTGTAAGAAGAGTAATGTAAACAAGCATTGTAATTAGTGTAAGTGGTGTTTCATATTGTATTGTAAGTATTGTGTTTGTAATAATAAAGTGTTACTTAATATTAAAAAAAAAAAAAAAAAAAACAGGTCAGACAAGGTGCTGAAAGACAGGCTGTTGTCTTTATCTTCCGAAAATTTTGTGATCCAATTTAGATACTCTGAATGGGCTAGATTTTAGAACACCCCACCACTAAAATCTACAGTTTTGGCGCGCGCTCTTGCTAACGCGATTCAGCGCACGCACAAGTATTGCATAAAAACAAACACGGCAAATAGAGCGATTATTTTATTTGCTTAATGTCTGCGCAATCTGTACTATTTTTTTCTTCACAAATGAACACAATGTATTGAATTGATGGTTTTACTCTTTTATTACAAAGGTATGTTAGAAAGGTAACGATGCAAAGAACTCAGCTCTGCTATTTCTTTGTTGCTAAAAGAACCCAGTTAAATGCAGCGCGTGCATAGTAAGTCGAAAAAAGTGCGATTGAGTGAAAAATTGACTTCTCGGAGGCGCTTATTTCTCGAGAACCACTCATTAGAATTTCACGAAATTTGGCACAAAAATACTTTAGGAAATAAGTAACTGAAGGGTTGAAAAAAAATTGAACTTTAGCAAAGGAAATTCAAGATATGCCAGTGAACCTTCAAAGAGGGATAATTAAAGATCTGTTTGTTAAATTATTATTAAAATAGCGCTAACTTGCGAGTATCGTTACAAGCTTGTTGCATGCAAATTATAAAGAAAATCTAATGACTAGATTTTCTGCAAATAAACAAAACCGATTTTAAACACCTGTTTATATTTGATCATGTTGCCATGGCAACGGTACATACGTCAGCTTAATTATCAAAAAGTTGAAGTTTGTGTTGTTAACTTGCTTGCTGCCATTTTTGGTGACCAAACGATCAAGGGTTTTAGAGAAAAATGTAAATGAAACAGAGGTATAAAAACCTGTGTTCAGCCACCTTAAAAACCTGCTCCCGCAGTCCTGGAGTCATCTTATTTGCACACGGTTTTTGCCAGACTGTTGAAGAGTAACTCCTGCGCTCCCGCAGTCCCACAGAGAGCTACTCCCACACTTGTCAAATTTGAATAAATCTTTCAGCAATTTTTTAGAATAACATCTTTAAATTTTATCACAAAAAGCTAAGGCATTACACCCAAAAAGTTAATTTGCGTTATTTGTTTCATTTTGATTCTTAACAAGAACTAATTTGCAGGAATTACTTTTCACCTATTTGCCTCAATGGATGACTGGCACGAGCAAATGCTTTCAATTTTCTACTTGTCTACACTTTCAGTGAATTGACATAGAATGTAAAAGTTCCATTGTGTATCACGTAATCACTGCGCATACACATCACCAGTTCCTATATTTACAAATCTATTCCAAAACCACAACAAAAGAAATGAACCTTACTTAAATTATACATCATACAATTTTTTAACATCTCTTAACCCATTGACTCCTGCACTGGCTGTAACCGGCCGTGCAAAAATCCACCCCCAATTTCCTGTGCTGTCCATAACCGAGGACAATTGCCTTTCCTACCTTCTCTACCTCCTACTGTTCTCTTGCTGTTAAGGACATATAAAACCATTGAGAATGGCCTTTCTGAACATTTTTTGAGGACTTTAGCAGTCCTAGAAAGACGGTTTTTGTCTTAAAATCATGCACTCAAAAAGTGCAGGTAATCATGGCGCATTGCAGCTCAAAATCTACAAACTTCCAGGGTCTTGTTTTCATTCCTAAAACGGACAAATTACTTCTTTGGCAAAGGAAAAACAAATAGATGTTTAGGTGGCCTCAGAATGGAAGATCAAAGTGAATGGAGCCCTCAAACCTTTCTGGTGAATAATTTCTCCTTCCTTGAACCGCAGCAAAAACAAGACAATAGGTGCGCTTAAGAGTCAGATTTGAATACAGATCGCGGATTTAAAGCAGCTGCCTGGCCTTTAGAAAACAAAATTGTTAATGTACAGTATTAATTTGAAGTTGAATTCAGCTTTTAGCATGATAGGCAAAGCCACGGCCGATAAAATAACTAAAAAACTTGTAGGGAAAACTCAAGCTTTTGCTTTTGTGTGAATAATCAATTTGGACACGTGGTCATGCAGCGAAGCATTTCTGTGAAAAATTGAACATTTTTGCGCTTTTAGTTAAGTTTTTTTGCCTCATCTTGAATGAAAATTTATTGTTATTGAACTTCCTGTCTCGTTTCTTTCATTTGGTTGCCTGTATTTGGGAATTTTAGGTTGTAAAAGTGAACAGTATTTTTGCATGCTGGATTTTTGCATATTTAATTTATGGCAACCCTGTGGTTTGTTTGTTTAGTGTATTCACTTCCCTCAAATATATTTTTTTGAGTCTTGTTCAGTTTCTACATAACTCCTAAAGATAGAACTAAGTTGGCACTAAATTTACACAGTTGAAAAACGATTCATCTCAAAATAATTGCCTTGTTTTTGTTGTCTTTTTGTTATACAACTTTCATCTTTCTCTTGCTGGACTATTATTTCATTGGGTGGCAAAAACATTTTCTGATTTCTTCTTTTTTAATTGGTTTTACGTGTGTTTTTTGCCTTTATTTTCTGGTGTTTTCTTAAATGTTATCCATTGTAGTAAAAGAATGGAAATTCTGTTCTATTAACACCTACTCTTTTTTGCCTATTCAATTTCCTTGCCGTTTCTCACGCGGCAAAGAAAAAATATAATTTCTTGCTTTCTTACAAGTTATACGCACCAGGATGAGTTCTTGTTGATATTTTTTAATATTTTGGCCATTCATTTATTGAACTTTAAATAAACGAAGTCTTGAAACCTGATCTTGTGTCTGTGGTTACTGTGTCTGAAATATTTAAAAAAGAACGCCAGGAAATCTGGGGTGGGTCGCAGACAGTTTGATGCAGGAGTCAATGGGTTAAGATTTCAAATAAATTGCATTCCCTGTTCTTAAACCTCCACATGAACTCAGCTAAGTAAGAGGAGAAGTGATGCTTTCTCACACCGAATGGGGGTAGTTTCACCTTTGCTTGTCTCTAGTGACCTATTTTATTTGTACTGTCTCCTTTTTCATTCACAAATTCTTGCGAGTGGTTCACTGTTCCGTGTGTATAGCCAGTATGCTTTCTAGTAGTCTGATATTAAGACTGTTCCTGGTTTAATCCACCTTTCAATCAGCAGCAATAAAGTTGCTTTGTCCCCTTTGGCCACTACCACCATAAAACATTTTGTACTGTCCTGCTTGATCCCTCCAAATACCCATTGTCCTTTGACACGATGTAATCGATGATACTTTTGCTTTCCAAATCTGCTTTCGTCAATTTGCGCAATCTTTCCTTCTGCACCTATTTTTTGACTGCTGGCTAACATTGTTATTTCACAAACTTCTCGACAAAAGCTGTCCCAGTCTATGCTAGAATGATCCAACTTTACTCGAGATCTTGACACCACCAGTAACTGAACTTGAGTATTTCCTCCACTGTCAAGTTGCTTTGTGCAAACCAGCTACCCCTTCTTATTTATGTCTCCATCCTTTGTTGCTTTCCACTTGTCTGTATTCTTCTTTCCCATTTCAAACCGTCTCGTCAGTCATTGCCTGTCACTAATTTCATTTCTGTGTTGCAGTGAGGACACAGTTGTGACTTTCTCAGTAAGCCTTCCACCATCACACAGGAAATGTTGGTGAATTCCCAACCTATTCAAATAGGGGCAATCCTGGTACTAAGTTAGGTCAAACTTGGGTCTAACATGGATATTACTTTGGGAACTAACCAATTCCCAAACTAGCCTTCTTGGTTGGGAAATGGGAACGACTCCCAAATTATTACCAAACTGGGTTGTAATTGAAGGCTTCGGTGGAAAAAGGGCGTTAGGTTTTTTACTCAAAAATGAAATTTATCAAAAACGCTCCAAATTTCGCATGCAGTTTTGTTTAGGTGCGTTAGACAATGTTCTGCATGTTTTTTTGCTGAAGTTTGTTTCGTTTTCGAGATATTACGTATGCAAAAAAACCCTGTATTTGTTGTCACGTCAGCACGTGACCGCAAAGACGGTAATTTCACTTAAAATCCAGCAAAATATTGATCTTTTGCAACGTGTAACCTCAAAAAGTGTTGATGTCAGGTTAAAACCGTTAAAACTTTTATTTCACGTTAACGTGCGACCGCAAAGACGTTCGGTTCACTCAAATTACAGCCAGATGTTAATTTCCCGCAATGCGCAAGCTAGACAATGTTGATATCAGGTCATTTACAGAGACTTAAGATTTTGATTTCACATTATCACGCCACCGCAAGGACTTAAACCCTTAGGGTTTTACTTAGGGTTAGGGTTACCGCTGGAAACTAGGGCTAGCGTTGAAGGGTTACGGAACAAGGTTAGGCTTAGAGTTAACGCGTAGGGCTACAGCTTGAAACTAGGGTTACCGCTTAAAACTAGGGTTACCGCTTGAAACTAGGGTTATGGAACAAGGTTAGGCTTAGAGTTAACGCTTAGGGCTACCGCTTGAAACTAGGGTTACCGCTTAAAACTAGGGTTACCGCTTGAAACTAGGGTTACGGAACAAGGTTAGGCTTAGAGTTAACGCTTAGGGCTACCGCTTGAAATAGGGTTACTGCTTGAAACTAGGGTTACGGAACAAGGTTAGGCTTAGAGTTAACGTTTAGTGTTACCGCTTGAAACTAGGGTTAGCGTTGAAGGGTGAGGGTTATTGCCGAGGGTTAGGCTAGCGCTTCATTGTTAGGTTAGCGCTTCGATAACGTTAGAGTTAAGGTCAGGACGCGTTAGGGTTAGTGCAGTGTTAGGCCAAGGAGAACAATCAAGATGTAACCTTAAAAAATGTTGATTTCAGGTTTTTAAAACCGATTAAAATTGTGATTTCACGTTATCACGCGACCGCAAAGACGTTAATTTCACTCAAATTACAGCCAGTTCACTTTAGGCGATTTCGCGTTAAGGCATGACGGCAAGGATGTTGATTTCACTTCAAATCCAGCAAGCTGTTCATTTCACCCAGCACGTAAACTCGAAAACGTCGATTTCGGCCTAAATAGGTTAAAATGTTGATTTCACTTTAAAGCGTCACAGCAACTATCTCTATTTCATTTTAACTGCCTGCAACGTATAAGCTTAAAAATGTAGGGCTGACAGATTAACAGATTAACCCTTCTGTGCAACGTACAGGTCTCTCTCCTTACATCTGCATGGCCCCTGATCCCAGAAGTTTAAAACACTACAAATCATGCCGATTTGAAGTAAAATCAACGCAACCTGGATCACAGATCTATGTTTTGAATCAATCGATCGCTTCTTGTTGGCCATTATTATGTTGGAATAAAAAAGGAAAAAAACACGCTCTGTAATTAGTTAAATATTATTGTGATTTACGGAGTCTTGTCTTGTCGTCTTGTCTTGCAGAACGTGATCGAAATGCATGCCGGGAAGGTTCTGTTACACCTTGTGCGCGGGTAAACATGGAGGATGATGCAAGAAAGTCTAAAAGCAGTTCTCATTTTCCAAACTTTGAAGCTAGCAACGCTTGGCAAATGGGCCACAACTCACGACAGGGTTTTATTCTTGGGCAAGAACTGCTCTTGGACTTTGCTGCCTGGATCGACCTGACTTCGAACGCTGATAACTGACTTGCCGCTGATATCAGTTGCGTTGGAAGTTACAGAACACGTTTTGCTTCTTTAAAACATGCTGGTGACTTACGGGTTATCAAGGCCTTATGATGCCTATCAACCACCAGGCAGGCTACAAGGTACTTAAAAACAATGCTTAAGATATTAGTCGAAAGAGCTGTACTGCATCATGCATCACTTCTCTTTGCTTTGACGCTCGATCGAAATTCATGTGTTGTCTCACGTCACAATAACCTGTATAAAAAAATATCTCCAGATTCCCGCTGTATACGCATTTTTTTTAAAATAGATATCTTCACTTTTGAAAAAAGAAAAGGAACAGAGCGAAAAAAAAAATTGAGCGACCTCGTGTCGAACCGGCGTCACAGCAAAACAAATTCGAATCTGGCCCGTTCAGCGCCTCATCCGCTTCTGCTAACGAAGCAGTAGTAAGAGCTTAAGGTATTATAGTGAGTTGATCGCTTAGCGAAACAAAAGGTTTCTTTTGTTTTCCATTCAACAAAAGGTCCCCAGAGGATGCCCTTGGAAAAATGTGTTTTTTTGCATACGTAATATCTCAAAAAGGAAGCAAACTTCAGGGAAAAAACATGCAGAACATTGTTTGACACACGGAAACAAAACTGCATGCGAAATTTGGAGCGTTTTCGACAAAGTTCACTTTTCAGTAAAAAACCTAACGCCCTTTTTCCACCGAAGCCTTCAATTGTACTTTATGCATTTCCCAGTTTAGACCCATACTAGCTCCAAATGTTGGGTCCTGTTTGAGGTTTCTTTGCCCCATGTTGATCCCAAGAAAGTCCCATACCTGGGCCCAACCAATCACAGCTTTAGTTTAAGTAGTCCCAAACCTCTAACAGTGTTGGGTCTGATTTGTGAATTATTTGCCCTTGTTGATCCCAAAGTAGACTCACAGCTGGGTTCAATTGATCCCAGCTTTGCCCCAAAGTGACGTTCAAATGGTCCCCAAAAAGAAAAAGTATTGGGAATAAACAAAAAACTACTTGCCCCAAATTTGGGCCAAAAATGTTACAATTGAACAGTTCCAAAGAAAACAATGTTACAGAGAAGTCAAAATCCAGTTACACTCTGTACTGTGAACACACCATTTATTTTACATAGGGCCAGAACCTGGATGCACAAGATTCTACAAGGCCTCATTTTACTCTAACAAACTGAAAGTGAACATTTCCTTGAATAAAAACGTAACAAAACTATCATTGCCTTTTGTCACTTAATGGAAACAATATAAGAGAAACCTTTCGAAATAATGGAAGAATTACGGACATTGTATCAGAAAGAAGGACACTGAAAGGCAAGTTAAAGTTGGGGACAAGGTGGACGAGCTAAACAAGCGAATTGAATGTGAAGCTAGTGCCGCTTGTTGTGTTTTGACAACAATTACAAGGAGTATTTATCCGGTAAGTCCACCTTCTTACTCAAGGAACTCTAACACCAGTTTACCGCATAGAAATGGTGATAGTGGTTGGAATAATCTGGAAAGAATTCGCATTCCAATATTTAGTGGGAACAAAACTGAATTTCTGCACTGGAATGCAACATTTACAAGTTGTGTAGATGCATCTACAATGTCTGCTCAATTCAAAATGTTAAGATTGGAGGCATGTTTAGCGGGCAAACCTTTAGAAACGATCAAAGGTTTAGGATATTCTGAAGCAGCTTATGAGGCTGCTAAGTCAAGGCTATTGAGAAAATACGGTGGAAATCGTCGGGAAATTCAAAGTCACTTAGACGAGTTAACCAAAATGAAACCAATCAGAGAAGAAAATGCCAAAGAATTGGAAAAGTTTGCAGACATGCTAGAGCGGGCAGTAATTAATTTTCAGGAAAACAATCGAGCGGCGGATTTACAAGCAGGAACTTTGTATACCATTATCCTTGAAAAACTACCAGAGAAGTTATTGTCCCAATATATTTGCTGGGTAAAGGAAAACGGAAGAGTCGAGTCTCTCATTACGCTCAAAGATTGGACTGCCGAAGAGGCAGAATACTAGATTCAGGCCACTGAAATTAAACACGGTTAAAAGTCACGAAATACAAATGGAAAATTGCATGACAGAAGAAGTAAGTCCTATGGAATCAACCAAACTGACAATAAAAAGAAAGGGACATGCAAGGTTTGTGGTGCAAGCCATGCTGTTTGGAACTGCGATGTCTTTAAGAGTAGAAGTATTCAGGAAAAATGGGCTACTGCAAAGAAGCTAGGACTCTGTTACAGGTGTTTGGGTGATGATCACCTTGGTGGGGAGTGCCCCAGAAGTAGAGTGTGTAATATTGATGGTTGCAGGGACAGGCACCACCGGCTGATACATGGTAATCGAAATGGAACCAAGCTTCAGTTTCATCCACTGGGAAGCCAGCCTCACAGAACCCAATTGTAGGAAACCCAGTGACAAGGAATTCAGCCTCAGGGAACCTAGTCACAAAAAACTCAGCCACAGGCTAACCAGCCTCAAGCAACCCAACCTCAGGTAACAAGAACAAGTCAAGGAAGGAGAGAAGTCCAGTTAAACATAAATGATAACACTCTGGCACAGGGAACTCAAGGACAAGGCACTGGCAGTTCTCTTGGCACAGAGGGGGATGCTAACATCAGTTGAACTATGCTCAAAATACAAGAAAAGACACAGGCAGATACAGTGGCACTGCGAACAGTTCCAGCAATCCTGAAGTATGGTAAGAAGAAATTCTTGTAAATTGTTTCTTGGATGAAGATAGTAACACCACATATGTTAAAGAAGATGTAGTTAAAGAGCTCGGTGTTAAAGGGGAGAAGGAGTTAATAACTGTGAACGTTGCTAATGACCAGCAAGTTAGTTTTCCTTCCATGTCATCCACGATTGGCATAGAAAGTGTTGATGGGTGTGTGGACGCTAAGATTGTAGCTCAGTCCTCTGAAAAAAATTTGTGGTGGGATGAAAGCAGTTGACTGGGTTGGGATAAAGAGCAACTGACAACATTTACAAGACTTACCATTCCTAAAGCTTGCGAACTGGTGCAAGATCGACGTGTTGCTTGGAACTGATAACTATCATTTGATGTACTCCAAGAAGGAAGTGCTTGGTGGAGCCGGAGAGCCATGTGCAAGACTATGCCCTCTAGGGTGGACTGCAGTGGGGAGGATAAATATGGAAATCACAGGAGCAGATCACAACACCAGTTTTTGTCATACTTATCACATGCAACAGTTTGGTGAAGTAATACCACCAGAAGAACAGTCTGATGACTTGAATGCAACTTTGAAGCGCTTCTGGGACCTAGGGACCATGGGGATTACACCTCTGAGATCCGTGATGACTTGTAATAGTAAGTAAGTAAGTAAAACCTTTATTTAAAGAGGGTAGCACTTAATAGCCAAAGGCTAATAAACTTGTGGCCCTCATAAAATACACAACTATAGACAACCTAAAAATATTGTAAGCTAAAATATATAAACATTAAAAAGACAAGATTCAATTTTAAGAAATATAATTAAATGATAAAATCAGTTGCTTGGCATAAAGTTAGTACGTCTATCCAGTTTGAGAATGGCCATTACATAGTAGCTGTTCCTTGGCTGGATGAGCGACCAAGACTTCCAAACAACAGGCCGTTGGCTGAGAAGCACTTAGAGTCCACAAAACGAAAATTGGAGAAGAACCCAGAAATAGCAGAGGCCTATCAGAAGGTTATTGAAGAGTATTAAGAGAAGAATTACATCCACTGAGTGCTGCTAGATGAACGTACACCCACCACAGAATGGTTACTTCCTCATTTTCCAGTCATGCGCACTGACAGGACCACAACAAAAACGAGGATCGTGTTTGATGTGTCAGCGAAGTTTCAGGGAAAGAGTTTGAACACTGAAGTATTACCGGGACCAAAATTGCAGGCAGACATGTTTAGTACTCTAGTCAGATTCTGAAAGAACTTGTTGCCCTTGTGGGTGATGTACATCAAATAGATCATCAGCTTGTCCTGCCTCTGGAACACAGACCACTTCATAGGTTTCTATGGAGGAATCTGGATCAGAGCAAGGAACCAGAAGTCTACGAATTCTTGCGATACGTGTTTGGAGGGTGTTATTGTCCTTTTTGTGCACAGTATGTATGGCAGAAGCATGCGGATGACCATAAAGCAGAGTACCCTCTAGCTGCTGAAGTTGTGAAAAACACTTGTTATATGGATGACCTCATGCCCTCAGTGGAGACGGATGAAGCAGCAAAGGAGATGCGACAGCAGTTAACCGAACTTGGGGATAAAGCAGGATTTCACATTTGCAAGTGGATATCTCAGAAGCCTGAAGTTATCATGGACATTCCTGAAGCTGACCGAGCCACAAAGGTGGACCTTGAGAAGAGAGAGTTCCCAGTTACAAAGACCTTGGAAGTAGTGTGGATAGTTCAAGAAGACAAGTTCTCATTTTCCTTTGTTCCACCTCCAGAAGAATTGATATTAACCAAGAGAAACGTGTTGAAGAAAACTGCCTCTATTTATGACCCCTTCGGAGTTCTAACATGGTTTGTAGTGCGAGTGAAAGTGTTGATTCAGGAGGCCTGGATGGAAGCTATTGGATGGGACGAAGAGTTACCATACCATTTGAAAGCTGAATGAAAAAGCGGTTCAAAGAACTCGGAGAACTTAATACTGTTTGTGTTCCATGGTGTCTACAGCAAGAGAAAGAGGTTCGGGAGGTTACTATCCACACGTTTAGTGATGTGTCTGAGAAAGCCTACGCTGTGGCATCGTATGTACATCATGAGTATGAAGATGGGACAGTAAGCACAAGGTTAGTCGCAGCAAAGTCAAGGTTGGCGCCATTAAAGGCTATGAGTATTTCACAGTTAGAACTCATGGGAGCACTGGCGGGTCTCAGACTAACATTGAAGATTTGTGCAGCATCGGAGATTCCCAGGAACAAAGCCACATTATGGGTTGACAGCGTAAATGTTGGTTTTTGGGGTGCAAGGACAGAGTCGAAATTTCAAACCGTATCTCACCAAGTTGGAGAAATTCATGATGAGTCCAGTCCAGACCAGTGGCAGTACATTCCGACAAAACTTAACCCTGCTGATCTAGGAACTCGAGGAGCCTTTGTCCAAGAGTTAGCAACGGACGATTGTTGGTGGCATTGACCCTCATTTCTACAATGTGGAGAAGATGAGTGGCCAGAAAGGAAATTTGGAAAAGTGCCAGAAGCTTACAAGGAAGTTAAGTCGGAGAAGGGAGGACAGTTTGAGAGAAACAAGCCAAGCAACAATGCACAAAGCTATTATGTGGAAACAGTAAAAATCAAAGGGCGAACCAGACCCAACGGATTATTCAAAATGGTACCGGATCCAGTCAAAAGGAAAGCTAGAGATAGGGATCTCTTTGGTGCGGGTGACCAGTTGGATTAGTTGATTTTTAGCGAATGCCAGAAAGCATCAAAATGATTGAGTATGTGGTGAGTTAACTCCAAGAGAACTTAGGCAAGCAGAAGAGCAAATCATCAAGACGGCTCAGCAAGAGTGTTTTCCTGACGAAATACAGGCACTTAAGACAACAAGCCTCTTCCCAACAAGAGTACTTTACTAAAGATTACACCGAAACTTTATGGGGGACTCCTTAGATCAAACATGCGACTGCGATATTCAGATGATTTGCCAGACGAGAGGAAGTTTCCAATCATCCTTCCAAAGAATCTCATCGTTACCAAGTTAATTGTGAAGTATCATCATGAGACGGAGGGTCATGAGATGGGAGTGAACTTTACATTGAATCATTTGCGTGAAAAGCACTTTGTTGTTCAAGGTCAACAGCAAGTAAAGAGATGTATCAAGGAATGTGCGGAATGCAACAGGCGATTCAGGGGCTGTCCCGCAAAACAGCAGATGGCACCATTACCCAGAATTCGATTAGAGATGACTCGGAGACCATTTGCCAATTGTGCGACAGATTTCCCGGGACCTTTCTACACAATGTAAGGACAAGGCAGACCATAGATGAAGCGTTACTTGTGCCTATTTGTGTTTACAGACACACTGTTGCCACTTAGAAATGGCCACTTCACTGGAGACGGATGGGTTCTTAAATGCACTGACACGTATGGTGGCTCGACGCGGGTGGCCTAAATTGATGCTCAGCGATAATGGAAGCAACTATGTTGGAGCAGCCGGAGAAATCAAGGAGCTCATGCATTGTATGGATCAGGAAAAATTCAAAGGCTGACTTCCAACAGGAATCGATTGGCAGTTCAACCACCAGAAGCACCACACTTCGGCGGTGTATTTGAAAGAATGATTAAAGCAGCCAAGAGAGCAATATATGCAGTGTTGAAAGAGGCAGACGTCGACGATGAGGAGTTACAAACTGTGTTTACAGGAACCGAGAGTCTGCTTAATTCTAGGCCTCTAGCTACAGTCAGTGGAGATGTCAATGATGAGCTTGTGTTGACCCCAAACCATTTCCTAATTGGAAACATGGGTGGAGAGCTAGCTCCTGATACACTTGATATGACGGCGGTCAATGTTCGTAAACGGTGGAGACATGTGCAGGAGCTGATTGGCAGAGTATGAAGTCGTTGGATGGGAGAGTATTTAACCACTATTGGTTCACTACACAAGTGGTTTCTACCCATGGAGAATGTCAAAGTGGGAGATGTGGTTCTAGTAATTGAACAAGACCTACCAAGAAGACACTGGAAGCTCATACAAGTCGAAGCAGTGTATCCAGGTCGAGATGGATTGGTCATAGTCGTAGATGTGAGAACAGGAGGAATTGTGAAGTGACTTAAGTGAGCTGAACTTTGACACCAGTTGTAAGAGATTTTCAGGACGAAACTTACAGAAACATTGGAACAATTTTTTCTTGTTTATTGTCAAGAAAATAAAAAACATTTGAACAATTTTTTCATAGTTAACCTTGGATTTTCATTAAAAAAAAACAACACTCACTGTCGGATTTTCCAATAATTGTAAATCCAGTAGGGGGAAAATGTTAAAAATAATTTATTTTCTTACAAGATACCAGAAGTTACGCCAAAATGTTGAAAATAATTTATTTTCTTACAAGATACCGGAAGTTACGTGCGAAATTACATGATTGACACTTTAGTTGTAATTAAGATCCTGGATTACAATAAAAGGAGCACTTACGCCATAAAAAAAGGAAAAAAGTTATGGTTTTTTCGTCTCGGGAAAATTACGAAAATTTCGGAGCTTTTTGGAACCTAAGGGGACACATGCCTACTGTTCTTTTTGGATAGAGCCCACCACTCAAAAAACAACTGACAATGCCACAGGACTTAGTTGTTGTTGTTATGAATTTAAACATTCTGAATCATCATTACATCAAAACCTCTTGACACAACATGTACAAGTTTCCTTGTACATCTGTAAACAGGGCCAAGTTCAGAGACTAGCATGGGACATTATGCACAAAATAGGGCTAAAATGAAAGATGTTGTGATATGTCCCATTCTGACTAGAAGCAAAATAAATTGTTATTAGAGGATAGCGCGAGTATTGAGCAAACAGTATTCTGCCATACATTTCCCACTTAAAAATTGTAAGGGCTTGTCTACCTTCTCACTTGTAGCAATTAAACTCCCAGATACTGGCATTTGATAACAGAATTCCAACTAGTCTCCTTCATGGCTGTTTTTTTTGGGATGAAAACGGCTGCAAAGGAGACTAAATTCCAACCGAAAGGAATAAAATTAGGCATAAGACCCCAAGTACGCATTGCCGGTCTATTTTTATTATGTTTATTATGTTAGTGGTACTCTAGTCATACTAGGCAAGGAGTGTTCTTTCACACATAACTCATTGCGTTACATGTTTTCATAGAATAGCATTGTATGGTTCGTTATGCATTGTGGGATAGCACTTGCCATGTGATTAGAAAAGATCTTTGTAGGTGCTCCCTGGTGAAGATGCTTTCTTGTTTTCACCTAAAACATTTATCTTAAAAAAAAACCGGTTACACTGCCGATGGAGAGTTCTGGTCTTGTCTGTTCTTGGTGTAATCAATCAGGGCTTGACGGATCAGAATACTGGCATAGACTTAGGACAAGCAGGTGTATGTTCAAAAAACACTTCTGGAGCCCCAAATGTGCGATTAGCATTCCATTTAGCTTAGAACACGATGGAGCTCTGTCTGATGCAAGAATATCACATGATCTAGCTGGAGCATTGTAAAATCTGTCACAAGCTTCCTTGGTGTTTCCTAAATTGAGTTCTTTGTAATCTTCGAATGGAAAAAAGTCTCTGGTGTCTAATGGCTCATATTTTTTAATCATCCTGAAGTAGTAGACGACATTCTCTGAACAATGATATAATAGCTCGGAACTTTCTCCATGCCTGATTTCTTTGCATTGTCTCTTATTTCCAACATGTTTTTCAAACTCTTCCTAAGACTCCTTCTCTGGTGCCTGTCTTTTCCTCTTCAAATTAGCTTTGTTTAATCACAACCAAACAGGTCAGTGTCTATTGATACACTCTAGGATGCGCACTTTAGCTTGGACAGCAGCATGTCGCAGTCCTACTCAAGTAGTTTAAGGCCTGGGTCAAAGGCTTCAACCGATAAAAATAATTTATTACTTATATTTTTGAAGGTATAAATGGCAATGGAACCAGATGTAGCACACACTTAGCTTTTTTTAAAGTAGAATTGGTACTTCTGACAGGTCATGTGAGGTTTAGCAGAAAATAGCCATTATTTGAGGAATAGGGAGTTTTTATCAATATCATCCCACGAAAACCTGTTTTAGATGCAGGTCAATTATTTTAATCCTCTCGCGTTTGGACTGACCGGCCCTCTTTTCACCAAAACATTTTATGGATGAAAGGTCGTCTCTTTCAACAAAATTTGACGTTTGATCATTGATATCTTCTAAAGATGAAATAAGGAACATCATTCCAAATGTAGCAAGTTAGATAGTCTAGTGGCCAAATCCAAAAAACGCTCAATTTTTCAAGTTGGCTGCACCCCATGGGTGGCAAGCTAATCTTGGTATCATTTTAAAGCTTAGAGTCTGCTGATTAAGAATATGCTTGTTAACACACAGAAAAGGTGTCCCAAGACCTTGGTAACCTGGCCTAAACAACTCATACTCCTTTGCATTAAAATTTCATTCTGCTTCATTTTTGCTATTTTTAATCTCCTTTCAGGGTCATACACCATTGGAAACTAATTATTTCTGTATCTTGTCCACTTACAAGTATTTTAACTTTAAAAAGCAGCAAAATTTCTTCACTTGTTGATGGCATGGCTGTACTTCAAGCAATGAAAGAAATCCCAGCGACATTTGAAGAGTTCGCAACTTCTGTTTTTCATTCAGTTGTTTCCCAGACAACCTTACCGGGACGCATTGATTTTGTTTCAGATAGATATTGAGATGTTTCTATCAAGAATCCTTAGAGAGCAAAACATGCTAGTGTAGGAGCTGTCAAAGTTAACATAACTGGAAGTGGTCAAAAGTGCCCCAAACAGGGGAAGTTCTTAAGCAGCAAGGAGAACAAGAGGATGTTGATGAAGATAGCTTTTCCATAGAGAGGGTTCATTATAAAAAATTTTCGAAAGCCATGCTAATCGAAGAGACTCGAAAGATCGAAATCAAAATCAAAATCAAAGTCTCTAGATCAGTGATATTTCCCCCCATAGTCAGACCTATTAATTGCAGCTCCTCTGACTATTTATCAGGCCCTTTCCTTTCATTTAGGAGTGTCTGAAGATATCTTGAGTGACCTTGGTACGCATTTCGTATCTGAGTGTATGAAGGAAGTGATGTGGCTTTTAAGCATTAAACAGCTCACTATGACTCCTTATCATCCTATGTGTAATGGCCTGATGGAAAAGTTTCATGGAACTATGAAGAGCATGCTAAAGAGATTGTGCAGTGAGCAGTCAAGACAGTGGCATCCCTAAATCAACCCATTATTGTTTGCATATTGTGAAGTTCCTCAGGAGTCTACTGGGTTTTCGTCGTTTGAGTTGCTGTATGGAAGAGCTGTCAGAGGGCCCATGTTTATTCTTAAAAGAGCTCTGGACGAAAGAGCTGGAGGAGCCCGAAGTAAAGAACAGCTATCAGTATGTGTTTGAACTATGCAAGAAGCTGTAAGATACCCTCAAGCTGGCGCACATCGAGCTTCAGAAAGCCCAGCTCAAAGGAAAGCATTACTACAACCGAAAGACTAAAGTCAGGAAGTTTGGACCTGGAGATAAAGTCTTAGTGCTGCTATCAACTGACCATAACAAGCTTCTAATGCCGACTGACCATAACAAGCTTCTAATGCAGTGGAAAGGTCCATTTGAGGTTAGTGCTGTAGTGGGTCTTAATGATTATAAAGTGAGAGTCAAAGGAAAAGAGAGAGTTTAGCATGCAAATCTACTGAAAAAGTATTTTGAGTGAGAGGATTCTTTGCCCGTTGGAGCAGTTACTGTTGAAGTGAACACAAACAGTTGTAAGAGCGGACATGTTGAAAGTGAAGTAGAAGAAGTTGACCCTCTGGATGAAAGAGCTGGAGGAGCCTGAAGTAAAGAACAGCTATCAGTATGTGTTTGAGCTTCACAAGAAGCTGGAAGATACCCTCAAGTTGGTGCACACTGAGCTTCAGAAAGCCCAGCACAAAGGCAAACATTACTACGACCGAAAGACTAAAGTCAGGAAGTTTATACCTGGAGATAAAATGTTAGTGCTGGTACCAACTGACCATAACAATCTTCTAATGCAGTGGAAAGGCCCATTTGAGGTTAGTGCTGTAGTGGGTCTAAATGATTATAAAGTGAGAGTCAAAGAAAAAGAGAGAGTTTACCATGCAAATCAAGTGAAATAGTATTTTGAGCAAGATGATTCTGTGCCCGTCAGTTGCTGTTGAAGTGAACGCGAACAGTTGTAAGAGCGGACATGTTGAAAGTGAAGTAGAAGAAGTTGACCCTGTGGATAGTATTGGTTTTCTGGAGATTGGTGGTTATGTCGCTAAAGAGTCAGTCAGTGATGTGGCCATAGGAGATAACCTTTCTCATGAGCAAAGAGCAGAGTTTATTGATCTTGCAAATCAGTTTCAAAGCTTGTTCACAGAAGCCCCAGGCACAAGTTTGGCTCATTGTCATATCAAACTTACATCCGACCAACCAGTTAGATCAAAACCATATCCAGTACTGTATAGCTTGAGACAATCACTGAAGGACGGATCGTATTAATTCCTGAAGATGCCGTTCGGTATGATCAACTCTGCAGAGACCTTAAAGAGGGCCGTGAAGAGGCTATTGCATGGACTGGACAACGTTGAATTTTACTGGGCACTTCAAGAATTGTTTAGACGATTACTAGCAGCTGGAATGACCGTAAGACTGACCAAATGTCTTTTTGGAGTCAATACCGTGGATTTTCTTGGTCTTCACAAAGACAACGTGACAAAGATTAGAGATGCTCCAAGACTAACTACGAAGAAGCAAATAAGATCATTCATGGGTTTGGCTGGATATTACAGAGATTTTATTCCAAACTTCGCAGCATTAGCAGCCCCGCTGTCAGACCTCACGCGTAAAGGCCAACCTAACAAAGTAGAATGGGGTGAGGTGCAAGAAAAGGCCTATCTGAGTATCAAGGCTCTCCTTACAAGAGAACCAATCTTGCGGTCGCCAGATCCTGGGAAAACTTATTTTTTGAGGACTGACGCTTCCCACAATGGCATTGGCGCTGTTTTAATGCAGGAACATGATGGTAAGCTATTCCGCGTTTGCTTTGGAAGCAAGAAATTGTCAAGTGTGGAGCGTAATTACTCAACCATCGAAAAAGAGTGTTTAGCCATTATGTGGGGATTCAAAAGGTTTCACCTGTATTTATACAGAGTTCCCTTTGTGCTGCAAACCGATCACGAGCCACTGAAGTATATGAACAGTGCAAAGTTTGCCAACGGACGTCTCATGTGTTGGGCTATGTTTCTCCAGAGCTACAATTTCAGAGTTGAGGCTATCAAGGGATCTGAGAATCTGGGAGCAGACTATCTGAGCAGAGTACAGGAATAGCTTTAGAGACATTGGACTTCCTTCTCTCTTGGTATTATTTATCTAATTTTTTGTTGCTAGTAGTTTAAGTTTAACAAATTTCTTCTCAGGAGGGGGTTATGTTACAAAAAATTTTTGTGTGACTTGGAACATTCGCAAATATGCTACTTTAGTCTTGAATTTTCTTGCATATTAATTAGTTTTGTGTCACGGTGACTAAGCAGTTTATTTTCATCATTTACGTCTGCTGCTGTAAATAGTTTTATATTGTAATGATACTTTATTTAGTAGAGCCAGAAAGTTCTAGAATCCTATGCTAAAGTATATAAGCAAATCGATGTAGTTCTTATGTTTTTTTCCCAAGAGTGTTTAGAGAGAATTATCTTGCGAGTTGACTGTAATGAAAATCCAAGAAATTTTTTAAACTAATTTACTCGTTAGAAAACGACTCCCAGATCCCCGATGACGATGATAATTGAGAACCCATTCCTTTTCCTGACGAATCCACATGTAGCCCACCTAGAAGTCCGCTGAAAGTGTAACCTTGAGAAGGAACAAACGTAAATGCCCAGATGATTTGTAAACATCGTTGAAGGTAAAACACCATGAATTAAAAAAAACGACATCAATAAACATTGACTTTTTCCACTCTCTTTTAATTAACTCTCCTTTGTTTTACAGATGCCAGATAGCAAAGATGACATGACAATGTCTTCCTGACTAACGTAGATCAATCAGTAACTAAATGAAGGAAATAAAGATTATTTTTTAAAAAATACTAAAAAAATCGTTGATTTTCTCTGTACTTTTAAACCTGTTGTTTTTTGTACTAATGTAACAATGGTTTCCTGCTGATCCTAACCTTGAACATTTGCACAACCATGGCCAAATGCTGACTGACGTCCTCTTTAACATTCGATGGAGCAAAAAGAGATCTAGGCCCTGCCTTAACACTAAAAATCTGCTTATAAGCCTGGAAAGAATGGTGGAAAAACCCCTATATCTTAAAAACCATCTCATCACCATGTGCATTCCCTATAGCTTTCTTTAAATCACTCAGCATGGTAGATTTGTAACTCTTAAATTCTCTACGAAAAAAACTCTTCTCGGCTACTATGGCAATAGCTAGATTATGATAAGCATTACAGGGCAAACGTTTTTGACCTTCTTTCTCCGTCAAGAACTTGCCATCGTCAGCTTCGACACAGGGGTAACTTCACATCCCAATCTTTCCTCCCCTTTCACAGATCCACCCGACTTCTTAGACTTACCACGATCTTCTAAATCTTGAACAATGAATGCAAAAACCTCTGGTGAAAATGGCTGACAAACCTCGGTCATACACTCTGGCTTGTCTTCTTGCATTCATTCCAAAGCGTTGAAGATGCAACAAGTTGAAAAAGGTCATAGAGGGTGTTTGCCACATACCAATAACTCGTTAGGAGGCAATGGTCTCGAAAGAATGAACGTACGAAGCCTCTCCACTCGTCGTGCAAACCCTGCCAATAGACTGTTTATAGTCCCAATGTCATCTTCGACTTGTTTCAAGCAGAATTCTATGAAATTGGGTTGACTCTGCCAACGTTCATGATTCTCATAAAGGTTGTCTGTCGCCTTTTTGACGGATCTGGTGAAAGATGATCGGAAATTTCTGGTCTCCTTCACAACCATTCCCAACGTGTTGTAGCTCTGATTCGATTGGCAAGGCTCCTTAGCCAATGAACCCTCCCCATATGAGTAAGCAACATCGATCTTCCGCTTACGAGGAGATGAAACCTGTTTGTCATTAGATTTTGGTGGTAATGGGAGTTTTACCTTAGGCTGTAAACATCGGGCAGTGGCAGAGATGGAATGTTCCGATTGATCGCCTTTGTCCGCAATAGAGACCACCGTTAAAGTGGTTTTTCTCTTCCCTCTCTATCAGGTTTGATATTAGCAAACGAACTGGCCATGGTGAAGATTTTTACTTTTCAACATTAAACTAGACCGTCTCCTGTTTTATATATAGACTCGTAATTTATGCAAACAATATAGACAAATTTTCATCACAATACAATAAATTTCCATTACAAAAAGTCATTCTGTTGTCTTGCATCTTCTGGCGGGTAAAACACATTCAGGTTTCACAGTGCAGTGCCCATGAATCGAGAAATTAGTGAATGAACATTGATTTCTTCATAATCTCCATCTACATTCTATCTACAAGCTAATACAACATTATTCCGTGACTTCCTTTTCCCTTTCACCAAATTCTTGAACCTCCCTTTGTAAAATCTGTTTTTCACTCTTGGAAGACCTTAAAGACAGCTCCACCAGAACTGATGTCAAATCTTTTAAACAATTAATAACTTGAAAACTGTCATCGGGCTTTACCATCAGTTGTGGATCTTAACAAGATAATTTCTTGACACATTCCTCTAGCTTGATTAGTGGATTAGGCATAGGATCAAAATCCTTTTTTACCATGATTTCAATTGACTTCTTTAGAATGTTCTTAGCGATAATACCTACTGCTCCCTTATATTCTTCCATCATCCTGATTGAAGGTATTTGAAAAAAACACAGACAAATGTGAACACGCCTTGCACAAACAAACCAACTTATACAGATGCATCACAACTCCCACCAGAAATTAAAACTGACATACCACTCATGCCATGTTGCCACAGAACAACATCGTACATTGAACGCATGTTGTTGTTTTGTCTTAGGCTTTGGAGACTGGACCCTAGTGGTCAGAGACTGGGGTCCAATTTCGACTATTGTATAAAAGCAACGATGCGATCAGGCAGTCTACATACTTGTTGACTGTGCGCTGACTATAGAGTGACAGATAGATTACAGGGAAAGTCAAGAGGTAAGTAGACCCCCGTTTTTGAATAGAGAGAAAATGGGATTCTCTCCTCACAATTCTTTTTTCCCACCAGCCATGGGCAGCTGCTATATTTGCAAAAAGACACAGCCATGCTGTTGTCGCCCACTTCATGAACTGAGCAAACGAGAACACCACATCAAGTTCGTACTCCCCATTGAGGGAGCCCTCAGAGATGCGTGGGGGTTAGGAAGTGTGTGGATGACCTGTTGCAGGGCCATCTATGGCACATACTACGAGAGACTACCATCTACCAACCCATTTACCTTGGGAGCAACAAAAAAGAAGCCCCAGGCAAAGTTAACCAAGTAAAATCATTTTTGTAACGAAAACTTGTTTGTGGGCGCTAGGTCAATAGGACCAAACAGCAAATGTCCCACATGTAAATATCTGTTGGAAAAATAAAAAAATTCTTGCTTCTATGTAAATTGTGTTTGTATTTTGTTTAAACAAAATTAAAATTTATTCAATGACTAGTGAGCAGCACACATATATTACAGGGAATATTTTCCTCTTGGAATAAGGAGAAACTATGCTCTCCCGGGGCAACGAAAATTTTTGTGCCCCGGGCGAGATAAAAGGGTTCCTGATAAATCAAGATCTGGCTTGAATCGAAGGCACCCGCCTGAATCTAACAGTTTTGCAACTACCACAGATCAGACACAGGGAAAGACCATCTCCAATACCAAAAACAAACAAACAAGAGTGTGCCCCATGTGCTTCAAACCACATGCACTCCACAGCTGTACCGAGTTTGTAAAGATGAATCGAGATGAGCGTCTCGAGTTCATACAGTCAAAGGGACTTTGTTTTAGCTGTCTCGACAAAGGTCATTACTCAGAGGACTGTCGCAGGAGGATGACATGTAAAACTTGTGGAAACACGCACCCAACAATTCTTCACTACAATCCAAGGGATGCCAAGGCACCTAGTAATCAAGAGGAACCAGGAGAAATGAAAAATCGTAAGGAAGCAGAAACTAATTCAGAACAGGCTGTTAGCAACTGCTCCAGAATTGCCATTCAATCGGTGAACGAGACAGCATCCCAAATTCAATGATCGTTTCTGTGTGGATATACCACAAATACAGTCCTCAAAAGGAAATAATGCTGTATGCTCTCTTAAACCTTTGTCAAGCTCAAAACTCTCCGTGATCTTGGCTTGACAGGTACCGAAGTGAAACTGAACCTATTAAACATGCTACGAAGGGAAGAGATCACAGTGGAGAAGACAACCGGACTGGTAGTTAAACGAATCAACAAGAGAGTGGAGATAGAGTTACCCAAGACTTACTCAAGAGCTAAGATACCCTTCAGGAGGAATCAAATACCAAGACCAGAAGTAGCAAATGACTGGCCACACCTCACAAAAATTGCAGACAAGATACATCCCTACCAAAATGATGAGGACGTAGGAATCTTGATTGGCTGTAATTGTCCACGGGCAATTAAACCAAGACAAGTCATTCTGGGGAAAGGAGATGACCCCTATGCAGTCAGAACCTTACTTGGTTGGTGTAACATTGGGCCAGTCATCCCACATCAAAATGCTCACGAAGATGCTGACGATTCAGACTTTGCAGATTGGAAGTGACATTCCCACAAACCTCAACTTCATTAAAAAAATTCAGACTAAGGAAGAGATCAATCCATTTGCTGTAAAGAAAATGTTTGAGGCTAACTTCTCATAAAGGCACAGCAGAACACAAGATTTCTCTCAAGAAGATAAGAAATTCCTAGCAACTGTAAAGGATGGCGTCCATCAATGTGAAGAAGGTCACTACGAGAAGCCCCTGCCACTGAAGGAGCCATCTTCAAACCTTCCAAACAACCGTGAAGTTGCTCCATGGAGGCTGAACCAGCTGAAAAAGAGGTTTGACTCTAATAAGAAATACAAAGATTACACTGCCTTTATGGAGACCATGATTCAGAATGGCTATCCAGAGAAGGTTCCATCCAAGAATTCTTTACCAAAGGTAGCCCCAGAGAGTTGTCAACCCAGTCCAAGTGGTGACAGCGAAGACCAAGAAAGCAGTTACACAGACAGGAAGATCTGGTATATCCCATACAATGGGGTATACCACCTGAAGAAGTCTAACAAGATTCGCGTGGTCTTTGATTGCTCTGCAGAGTTTAAATGCAAGAGCTTAAACAAGCACTTATTGCAAGGCCCAGATCTGACTAACAACTTAGTGGGCATCCTTTTCAGATTCAGATAAGAATTGGTGGCAATTATGTGTGACATTGAGTCAATGTTCCACCAAGTTGGAGTGTCAGAAGAGTATAGGGATCTCTTGCAATTCCTATGGTGGGAGGACGGAGACACATCCAAAGATCCTTTGGAGTTTAAAATAACTGTCCACCCCTTTGGCGCAACCCCATCTCCAGGATGTGCAAATTATGCATCGAAGGCATCCGTAGATGACAATGAAAAGGAACTCGGCTCAGCATCAGCCAACTTCATTTGCAGAGAATTCTATGTTGATGATGGGCTAAAATCAGTTGCATCAGTTGAAGAAGCAGTAATGCTTATTAAAGACACCAAAGAGATGTGCAAAAGAGACAGTTTCAACCTGCACAAGTTTGCCTCTAACAATAAGGATGTCACTGAATCCATCCCAATTGAAGGAATTTGAGCTGAAGGAATCAAGAACATAGACCTCGATCATGAAGCTCTACCTTTGGAATGTGCTTTAGGTGTGCAGTGGTGCATAGAAAGTGACTCCTTTCAATTCCATAACACCCTGAAAGACCGACCCTTTAAAAGACGTGGCATTCTCTCAACTGTCAGTTCAATCTATGACCCCTTGGGTTTTGTGGCGCCAACCCTTCTGGAAAGAAAAAAGATTCTTCAGGAGCTCTGCAGAGGAAAGGTAGACTGGGACGACCCAGTTCCTGATAGCATTAAGATGTTGTGGGAGAAATGGAGAAAGGAGCTACCTGTTCTAGAGGAACTATCAGTGCCCAGATGCTATAAACCTTCAGACTTGGCCGCATCGTCACTTCTTTGATGCTAGCATTCATGGTTATGGCCAGTGTTCGTACCTCATACTAAAGAAAGACCAAGGTCAAATCCATTGTTCCTTTGTACTTGGCAAAGCCAGAGTGACACCACTAGAACCTGTCACAGTCCCTTGCCAGGAACTCACTGCTGCAGTAGTGTCTGTTAAGTCAAGTGAGCAGCTACAACGAAAATTGGTTATAGCATTCATGGTTATGGCCAGTGTTCGTACCTCATACTAACGAATGACCAAGGTCAAATCCATTGTTCCTTTGTACTTGGCAAAGCCAGAGTGACACCACTAGAACCTGCCACAGTCCCTTGCCAGGAACTCACTGCTGCAGTAGTGTCTGTTAAGTCAAGTGAGCAGCTACAATGAGAATTGGATTTGGAAGAACTAGAACATGTATACTGGACGGACAGCCAAGTTGTTCTTGAATACATTGCAAATAAAACAAGGTTCCATGTTTTTGTCGTGAACTGAGTACAGCAGATTCAAGAGCACAGTTCTCCAAACCAGTGGCACTACGTAGATACCAAGCAGAACCCAGCTGATGATGCTTCTCGAGGTCTCATTGCAAAGGGTTGCTAGATTCAAACTGGACCACAGGACCAGCATTTCTATGGAAGGAGGAATCTTGCTGGCATGAGCCCTAATCAAATGAAAACCAAGGATCATTGCAGTCGTCTGAAGATGACCCCGAAGTCAAGAAGAACAGAAGTTTGGCTACCAACCAAGAAAAACCCTTCACAAATCTGCTCGGATGCTTGGAGTACTTTTCAGATTTTTACAGAGCAAAGAGAGCAATCGCCCTTTGTCTTCACTATGTACAGAAGCTTAAGGGAAGGATATCCCATGAGGTTCAGTCTAACACAGAAGTCTTTACAGCAAGGCTCACCAGTGCTCAATGGTTCACAGTCCATCACAGTGGAAACCATTCAACAATTTCAAAGGGGATTAATTAATTATCAAAGCAATGCAAACCAGGCACTTTCAGGAGGAATTAAAGGCCCTCTCCACAGTCCAGACATTGGAGAATTCCAAGGATAAGCAAGCTGAACCTCAAAAGAAGTATGTCGTGAAGAGTTGCAATCCTCTCTTCAAACTGAACCCCTTCTTGGATTGCAGTGGAATCTTGCGAGTTAGGGGGCATCTGAAACAGGCAAACATGTCAGATACCATCAAGTTTCCCATAATTTTGCCAAAGAAAAGTCACATCTCAGACCTCATCATCAGGCATTAGGGACCTCACGTAAGGACAACAAGAACCCCGATGTCAACCCCAAGGCCAAGGGACTGGGCTGAGACGTTGCCTTTGTCGTCGACGTGTTCGGCCATTTTTTACCTTACAGTACGAAATGCCTAAAATTCGGGAAACTCTCTTATTAGCTCAGCACTTCAAGTTCTCGAGCAATGAGGAGTTTGTTCTCTTGTATGATTTGAACAAACCAAAGAATCCTGAAATGTCATGTGGAAGGGCAACACTTCAATATCAATGATTTGTGCGACGATCAATGTCAAACGAACTTCAAGTTTTTCTGAAATGACATCTATAGTCTAACTGAGGTCTTGGACTTGCCAGGTGAAATCAAGTGCTACAATGGCCTTGTTGTTGATAAAGTAGAGGCACTTGCCATGTTCTTAAAGTGGTTTTCTTATCCATGCCGTTATGCTGATATGGTTCCTTTGTTTTTGCGGCCTATACCTCAAATTTGTATGATTACAAACAATGTTATGAACTTTATTTATGATAGATGGCACTACTTGTTGCTTGATCTCAACCAGCCATGGTTTTCTTGTGCAAATTTAGAAAGGTTTGCGGCTCCTATACACGATAAAGGTGCCGCCCTGGAAAACTGCTGGGCTTTTGTAGATGGAACAGTCAGACCTATCTCACGTCCAGGAAAAAAACAGCGAGTGCTCTACAACGGACACAAGAAAATTCATGCTATAAAATTCCAGAGTGTGGCAGCACCCAGTGGATTGATAGCTAACTTATATGGGCCAGTTGAGGGCAAAAGGCATGACAGCTCAATGCTTAAGATGTCAGGTTTACTAAATCAACATCAGCAGTACTCAGGACATTTTGTGTATATATGGGGACCCTACCTATCCCTTACGACCTCAGCTACAAGGGCCATTTAAAGGTGCCAGACTAACAGATCAAGAAGCTTGGAATACTTCTATGAGTAAAGTAAGGGTTGAAGTTGAGTGGATCTTTGCAGATTTGGTAAATTATTTTAAGTTTTTAGATTGCAAGAAAAATCTTAAGGTGGGTTTATTCATTATCATTATCATTATTATTGTCATTGTTGTTAAGTGGTGAAGGAGCTGGCAGTTTCTCCCAATATCATATCCAATGACTGGGGTCAATTATTTCACCTCGATGGCCTAAGAGCAGGCACTTATCATTACATTCAGTTTTTTTACTTCTGTAAAAATTTAAACTTCTCCAGTCTTAATAATTTCCTCAGTCATCTAATAAATAACCCATTAAAGGATCAAGCAATCAAGGATTTTAGCTATAATTGTGACACTTGAAAACCATTTTTTTTTTGGTCAAAATACATGCCCAACCAGTGAACAGTTGGCATCCATGATTAGTAATAGAGTTAAAAATCATTTGATTGACCTCAGGAAAGCTTCATCTTTATTTGGTAACTCATCTCTACACAAAAGAATGCAAACATTTAACATTGACCTCAAAATGTCATATTTGTTACTAGCAGAGCATACAGACATCATAGTTTTGGAAGGAAAATTGCCACAAGAACAGTTCAAACCACCTAGAAAAAATCCCTCCCACAACAAACACACCACTTGGTTAGTCTTCCCCATCAGAAACACACAAGTTTAGTGGTAAGTTCCTGAAAGTTAATGAGTAACATTAAAGCATATACAAGCTTTGTAAAAAATACCATTGGGGTCAATATAAAAAGAATCCATATAAATTTTATGGCCAATAAAATAAAATTATTAGGAAAACTTCATGAACAGTGGCCAATAAGCATTACTTCTTGGCAGCAAGTGCCTTCTCCAGGAGAGCCATCATAACAGCAGACTGCTGTTGTTGCTGTTGCATCAGTAGCTGTAACTGGTGTTGTTGCATGATCATCTGCTGATGCATGGCTTCATTTTGGTTTCATTTGTCATCTAGCTCTTGCTTCCTCATTTTCAGCTCTTCCCTTTGTAACTCACTCTGTTTCTCCATTTCCTTTCGCCTCAATTCTAACTCTTCTGTTCGTTGTTTCATTTCTGCTTCAATTGTCTCTTTCAAGTAATTCATTGTGTCAGAGCCACTAGCTTGTTTCTTTCTCGGCAGAATTTCACTCTCCTTCCTTCTTTGAGTTCCCTTAAGGGTCTCCAGAGATTGCCTTTTCATTTCTTCTGCTTTAGTTACATCTTCTTCTGCTTTCTTCTTCTTTTTGTCCAACAGTTTCTCATTCTCCCAGTCATGATATTTGAAGAGTTAAATTATTTCTTCCATCGCCTGATCAACTTTAGATTCTTCTGGGCAAATCCCACTTGCTCGTTCCTTGTGTGCAACTTTGGCCTTGTGTTTTTTTTTCCATGTGTGAATACCTGTCTCTAACTGACCTCTGAGTGACTTTAAAGCTTGGTTTCTCCATGGCATTCAAAATGTCAGCAATCTTTGACCACACTTCTTCTCTCTCTGTTGTCCCGTACTTGTGAAGCAATGGCACCAGGTGGAGAATTTCGCGAACAAAAACAACGTTGTGATTTTATGTCCACTTCATTGACTGGCTGCTGAATTTGAGCAGATAAAAACCACGTAAAAAGAGTACCGTATTTATTCGCCTATAAGCCGATCTTGGCTATAAGCCGAGACCCTACACTTTTTTACATCAGCAGCTCTTAGATTTTACTGAAAAATGAACGCAAAACACTCGACTGTAAGTCGAGAACCAATAATTGCAAAGTACTCTACACATGTCATTAAGAGACAAATTAATGTCAACCGAAAAACAAAAGAAGCTTCCCTCTCGGTAGACATACAACCATAAAGTGGGTCAATGTGATACAGGATTACATGCTTGAAGTAAATAAATAGAACCACGTGTGACATGACAAAACATTCACCTGAGTCTAGTCTTGAATCCTATCCCTCTCTTTCAAAGTTATCATAATCAATCCTGCCCAAAGATTGTTGTTCTTTGTAAAACTTAGCCTTTAAACTAAAAGTCATTGCCGAAGCAGAGGCCATCAAAAACAACTTTGGGATTGCTAGAGATTACAGAATCAGTGAATTGATGGTTCGTTGCTGGCGAAAAGATCAAGCGAACCTCTTCAATGGTGAGCTCAAAATGCCAGCAGAACAAAAGACGATGGGCTGTTACTCGCCAAAGAATCCTGAATTGGATCAAACTCTATTGGATTGGTTCTCAGAGCAGAGAAGTCAAGTCTTTCATTTTTTTAAAACAATGAAATGCTTACACATAAATCAGTTCATTTCTGTCAGATCGTGTTGCGATGTTTACACAAGCCGCGGGAATGACCGCTTCTGATTGGCCAGTTTCTCATGTTGTCAAAAGGAGTCAAATCATTGATTTAAATCTTGCTTCTCTTTTATCTTTACAGAAATTGCCAAAAGTGGGTTAATTCTGCGGCTTAAAGCGAGGGAGTTAGGCAGTGATCCAGACTTTAAAGCCTCACTGGGCTGAGAAGATTGTTCAAAATGTGCGGGATCTCAAATGCTCTGGATGTATCAGACAGAAGATGACGCCATCTATGATAACAAAATGCCTCCAGTAGCTGACGTTTGTCATCTCGGAAATTTGTGTTTGTTGATAATCGCTCAGCTTATAGTTGAATAAACATTGAATTTCAAATCTTGTCCAGCACCCGTAATATTTTTTGAGAAAAATACTTGGCGATAAGCTGAACCGCCTATCTTGGTGAGATTTCACCTGCTCTCAGTTTAATTTGTTGCAAAAATCGCTCGGCTTATAGGCAAATAAATACGGTATTTCAGGTTTGTCTATACATTTCTGAAAGTCAAAATATAGTAAGAAATGCATTTATGGGGACATTTCCTAATGAAAAAACGGCAAACACACTGACGTTCTCCACAGGACGGCAAATGTAGGATTTTCATGTTCGGGCTAACAGGGCAGAATGTGACAAAACCCAGGCTGACCGTATTGCGTGTGCGTTGTGCTGGGTTCATTGGCGTCGGTGTTCTCGTCGTCCTTTCGTAAGGTCCCTATTGTCACGACCAAGTACAGCACCAAGGGAGAAGTACAACCCTCAATGAAATTCATTCCAGAGGATTTTAAGTCATCGGTGGATCTACTGCAGTAGCCAAACGCATCTTTAACTGTGTTACATGCTGCAACCAAAGAGGAACAGCACAACAACAAAGGATGGCTGACCTCCCAGTTAATCGTTTAGAACCAGCACTGCCCTTCATGTATTGCACGGTTGATTACTTCAGCCCATGGATAGTTCAAGGAAGGAAGGCAATCAAGAGATATGGAGTCATGTTCACCTGCATGGCATCAAGGGCCATACACTTAGAGACCTCAAACACAATGGACACTTTCATCTGCCGCAGAGGTCTAATTCGACAGCTACGAAGTGACCAGGGAACCAACTTTGTTGGAGCCAAAGGAGAACTCAAGGAGGCACTTAAAAAATTGGATCATGACACGATAAGATCAGAGTTGTTAAAGGAGGCCTGTGACTGGTTCATCTTCAAGATGATGTGCCATCAGCCAGTAATTTTGGATGTCTGGGAAAGGCAGATCCGGACCGGTCGAGGTGTAATGTCTGCACTCTTAGAGAAGAATGGTACTCAGCTGGATAACGAAGCTCTCAGGACCTTCTTTTGTGAAGTAGAAGCAATCATCAACAGTCGTCCATTAACTGTTGATAATCTGAACGACTCCAACTGTTTGAATCCCGACTCCAAACCATCTGTTGACTATGTAGTCAAAGGTGATTCTCCCTCTGCCAGGAATGTTCCAGTCTCCAGACCTCTACTCCAGAAAGAGCTGGAGGAGAATCCAGCATTTAGGAAATGAGTTTTGGTGCTGCTGGAGGAAAGAGTTCCTCTTAACCCTTCAACAGCCTCAGAAATGGAACTATGTTGTCATTGTCAAGGACGAAAGCCTGCCCAGGAACTGTTGGCACCTTGCACGTGTTTCAAGAACAGACGTTGCCAAGGATAGTCATGTACATACAGTTCAGGTTGTTCTGGGTGATCCTGCTCTTAGTGGTGATGGTCACAGAATGAAACCGGTCAGATATTTGGAGTGCCTGATTCAGAAGCTGATCCTGTTGCTGCCAAGCAATGCTGCTCCAGAGTGATGACCAGGGATAGATCCCCGACGAGGAGCCATAACTGTACAATGATCAATTGCAATTGTACACTTAATTGTAGTGATTCATCGTGATTTTCGTTTGTGAAATATTCTATTTTAGGGAAGCCATGTTATGGTTTCCGATTTTTCTTCATTTTAGTTTAGCCTTTTATTTTCGATATTCCTGTTGGTTACCTTTTATTTCATCCTTTCGTTGTGCAAAGGTTCTCGGTCTAGCTCATGTTTGTAATCATTCTACGTAGGATTGTGTTTCCCTTGTACAGTCAATCTTAGGTATTTCAAGGCAGTTTATCATCATTGTTCTGAGGTCTAGCAACTCTTTTTAAATGCTTTTCTGCATGGTTAGATATGTAAGTACACAATCTTTCAGTTTATTGTCTCACTCTTTTCACTTGGCTTTTAAGTGACCAATTTAGGTTATGTTAGTTTCCCTCGGGACCATGCGCTTATGTTCTTTAGGAGCATTCTAGCATGTGTTATGTTATAAATCTTTCATTTGTTTGCAA
>JAHPZR010023793.1:0-10510 GCA_019787425.1 Platygyra sinensis
AGAAAACCCGCCGGGCTAATGCGTGTCCAGATTTCCTGCCAGGAAGTTACTTGTATTGGAAATCGGGCTCCTTTCGTTGTTTTAGATCTGTCTACATCGGTGACCAAGGAGACATACAATCGTGTTAAGCTGTTGAACAACAGCGTGGAGTCTACAGCTAACACGAAAAACGAACGCTTCAAAGACAGCATGTACATTTCCAGTGTCAGAAAATCTACTGTGAAATTCGTGGACTTACGCTGCGCTAACAACACAAGTAATCAGGATTTAAGATGCGTCAAGATCTATGCCCAGGAAGCTAAAGTTGTAATTGAGAATTCGTCATTCGTCGGACATAATGCATTGAATGGAAGGCGGGAGCGTGTTTATCGAGTCCAAACTGCACGCGTCTCTGGTGGTAATAGAGAGCTTGTTTAAGCAAAACAAAGCGAACAGTGGAGGAGCAATCTACCTTAATAGTGAGTTGTGCGCGAGTGACGCTAACCTAAGACCCAATCTCACCAATGTCAATTTTACCGAATGCGACGCCACAACAGACGGGTCTTCGATTCTGATTGGAAAAACGCGCAAGCTTGCAAGTAAACCTATAGGATACGCGCTATACGCGTCTATCAGAGATGTTAATGTCAAGAATTGTTTCACCAAGAAAACTTCAAGATATAAGTGTGGAAGCTTATGTCTTATGCTCAAAAGTGGAGACGTTATCTTCGAAAAATTCCGCTGGTTTACCAGTCGAGCAGACACGGCGGGAGCTGTATCCGTGACAGCTACAGGAGGCAAAGCAGACGTGAAGATTTCGTGGTCCAGTTTCATCAACGGTGGTGGTTCTGTTGAAGTACAGACATTTGAAAAACACAAAGGAAGCGTAATCGTCGCCAACACCTCCATGGTCGATATCCAGTATAGTGCGCTGGTCATTAGTCCCAAATACAGGATCAAGCTCGTAAATGTGACAATTGTTTCCTGTAGGTACGGATTGCAAATATCCAGGAGATGGCTTGGCTATGATAACATAACCTTTCCCGTCAGTATTCTCATCGATAACTGCACCTTTTAACATAACGCGTACGATATATCATCCACTATTTGGAACCCAAGATCAGTTTGGCTAAAAATTGTGAACACAACCTTTCTAGGCCGCCCGAAAACACAAGATCCCAACGGCTGTGCCATTCGATTTTTGATTCCAGCCTTGAACAAGGACAAGTCGAAAGGGTCATGGGCCTGGATAGAATTGGACAGTGTCTATTTTTACTCGCGCCCAGCCAGCAGCTTTGCTTTTAGTTTTCAAGGCAAGAAAACGTTGACGATACGAAGGTCGGTATTTCGCGGTTGCACCTCATTTCACCAAGCACCCTGGAATATTGACAAGAACAGCAAATCTATCTACGAGACAGCAGCTGGAGCAATCGCGGTTCTCTCGATACCTGATAAGCCCTATAAACTAGGCTGTATCCAACGCGATACCCATACTGACACCCACCCCCTGTGGCGGTACGATGCTCACGTGATATTCCAAGACACTTTATTTGAAGAGAACGCTGGCTTGATCACGGGCGCAGTGTATATCAGTAACGGGAATACCACGTTCCAGAATTGCTCATTCCAAGATAATCTGTCCATCAGGAAAACAGGGCAAGTCCATTCTGCATATGGAACTGGTAGAATGGAATTCAACAACTGCACTTTTTCCAGTAAACAACAGAGTAAAACTCTTGAAGGAAAGAAATTTGGAAACGTTGCTTTCTTCTATTCCGAAAGTGAGGGACCTGTCATATTGCGAAATACTTCCATGGTTTCTGCCATTGCTGAAAGAAGGTCGAATTCTGTTTTTGAAATCTCTAATGGAGGCTACGTCCACATCGACCATAAGACGACCATTCAGTGCGGCAAGGGTAGCATGTTGTCGTTTGAAAATGCAACGCATTTTGTTTACACCGAGAAAAGAAAGCGCTTTTGTAGCCTCAATGTCACGGTTGTGAAGTACACTTGTAGACTGTGTTCTCCTGGTTATTACAGCCTTCAGTCAGGGAGATCTCAAGGCTTTGCTGTCGAGAATTCATTTCAATGCCAGCGGTGTCCATTAGGAGCTGAGTGCATTCAAAACAACATGAACATTGCAGCCAAAGAAAACTTCTGGGGGTACCAGGTCCAGGAAATACGTCATAAAGCATTGCTGAAGTTTATTCCATGTCCCAGTGACTACTGTCAATCTCCAAGCACCCAATCACAAACCTTCAACAGTTGCCGTGGAAACAGAACTGGTTTTCTATGTGGTAAATGCGCCACTGGGTACACTGAATCACTGTTCTCTGCCGATTGCCGCCAAACGAGCCAATGTAGCGACAATTTTTTGTGGTTAGTTATCATTCTTTTCTCAGCTGGGATGGCTGCATATCTGTTGACCAAACCACCCCTCCTGCGTCTCTTGTGTGCAAGACAAGTCCTGTGGTTCATAAGGAAGAAGGAGAATGTACGATCACGAGAAAAGAGTCGCCATGTCCATGAACAGAGAGCCACTGGCTATCTGAAGGTTGTCTTCTATTACTATCAAGTGGCTGACTATCTCATAGACAATTCAATTGGAGACCTGGTCCACAAAGTTCCATATGTTTACATTGTCATCTCTGCATACAACTTCCAAGTTCATGATATCGCCAGAGGAATTGGTTGTCCTCTTGTGGGTCTGACAGCAGTAACAAAGGAGTTGTTTCTTTCTATGCCAGTTTTTGTCACGATGGCGAATGTTGTTGTCATCTACTGCGTCCACGTCGTTGTTAACCTGCTGACAAAAAGGGGAATGCCATCGGTGCACCATTACATGGCAGTCTTCTTGGAGATACTGTTGTTAGGTTACGATCGGCTAGCGGAGACATCGCTTGGTTTGATGCACTGTGTATCCACTGGCTCTCAACGCCGGTTGTTTACTGATGGAAACACGCTTTGCTGGCAAACATGGCAGTACCTTCTGTTTTCGTACATTGTGATATTTGTGGTGCCCTTCATCGGCGTTCTGTATTTTGGTTCTCGAAAGCTCTACAGTTCTTCCATTTCTGCAACCGGCTTTCTGGCAGCCTGTGTCTTTCCTTTGCCTTTCCTCGCTTATTGGTTTTTAAAGCACGTTTGTACAAGGAAAGGAGAAGAATCTGCCATGAGGACAAACGATGAAGAAGATGACGTGATGGAAGCCTTACAAGGACCATTCCGTCCGCCCAGTGATGGCATCAAGGCACTCTCCACTGGGAAAGCGTTTTGATTGGCCGACGGCTCATCCTTCTCTCATTTCACTCTTTCATCTCAAATGCTATGCTACGCTGTTTGTTCTTGGCTGTGGCATGTGAACTAATGGCTATCCATCACATCGTTGAGCGTCCTTTCCGAAGCACCACAGCCAACAAAGTAGAATCCACGTCCTTGGTTGTGTTATCTATCCTAGCGATTATCAACCTGATCAAGACAACTCTGCTCTCCTCTGGTGTCACTCCTGAGGACGAAAACAAATTTTACATCGAAGGAATGCAGTGGTTCGAGTTGGCAGCCATGGCTATCGTTCCCGCCTTATTGTCTCTTCTTGCTGTCTTTGCGATTCTGTCACACACAGTGCGTTTGATTATTTTCTTCTTAAAGCGAGCCTGTAAATGTGGAAGGGTCTTTGGCAGCACTTGCAGATATCTTGCTTGAAGATTTAAGAGAACCTCTCTTGAACAACCAAGGAACTAACATTTACGGGAGGCAGCGTGGCCGAGTGGTTAGGGCGCCGGACTTGAAAATCCGGAGGTCGCGGGTTCAAGTCCCGCTCTGACCACTAAGCTGGAGTTGTTTCTTGGTAGATCCTAGTTCAACTCCTCGGTCATGCTTGTAAATAGCCAACTGGTCTGCCTCCCGCCAGTTGGGATTTTTAAGACTGTTATGTTTATTTGAAATATTTGTTTCCTTCAGTTTGAGTGGCATGCCCGTGAACTGGCTTGGTGTAGCTAAGTGCATGACCACTATAAAACAAACATTTGACATTTGACATTTGATAGCTCTTGATAACAGCAATACGGGCTGAGTTTTGTTCGAAGAAATTCAGACTATTGCATATGTGTTAGTTACACATTAAAATTTGTACTTGATGTTTTTCGCAACAGAATTTAGTTCGCACATCGTAAAGGGGCATGTTTACTGTTAATATACACTGTTAATACACAGTTTGACTCACTAAACTTATAATTCCTTCTCTCATCTGAGAGCTTCTGAGAATAGAGCCATTACAACCATTACACCACGATAATTTAAGCACATGGTCATGTTGGTTTCTTTTTCTTGTCAATTGCCATGTCATATTTACAGCATTAAAGCCTTATTAATCTTTACGTATGAGGATGCCCAGAAGGTTTGATTCCATCCTTGATGTTTGACACATTTTGGTACTACACGGCGTTTTCAGAAAATTCATGCTCTTGCTATCTAATCTCTACTTCAAGCATGTTTTCTGTTTTCTTTTTTTCTTAGATATTCTTGTCTCGGAAAAGTTTTAAGATTGCATCAATCAATTAGTCACTCAGTCACTCAGTCCGTCAGTCATTCGGTCAGTCAGTCATTCTTCCAGTTACTCACTCAGTCAGTCAGCGAAGCAGGTAGACAGAATGTGGCTGTGTGCACCTTTTTTATTACTTAAACAATATTTATTACAACATTTGGTCTAAGAGCTAAAAGAGCTCATCTAGAGGGCTTATGCTGTTTACAATGCATATCACACGTGACGATCGAACAAAACATACACAAACAAGAGAAAATGATCATGGTCTCTTGACGCAAAGAAATAGAACTTAGCAAGAACAGTAGGAGAAGGAAATGACATGATGATTGGACGTCACGGTACTGAAAAAAACGTAACCCTGATCATCGCGTGATTAATACCATTTAAAACCCAATCAGTTTTTTTATGATCGGAAGCACAATGTCATCTATTTCCGAATAATTCTGCAGCGGAGGCAAACAGCTTTTCAGAGCAGCAAAACTTGGGCAGTACAGAAAATAGTGTTTAGGATCTTCAACAGGTGCATCGCAAAGAGGACAGGCTGGTGAAAGACAACAATGTTCTTGAGAAAAGTGGTATTTCAGGGCACTAAAATTAAGTCGCAAGCGGGTGCATGTGAGATGTTGACGCTGAACGATCCCTAGTATAAAAAAGGTATTTACGGGTTGGAAACTGCATACATAAAATATATAATCTTTATTTATGTACCAGTCAATTCCAAAACCGCCCATCCCCCCCCGGGCAAAACCCCGGGCATTTGACTTTTTTGAAAACTCAGTTTGGTCAAATTCCCCGCTATGTTGCCAATTTAGAAGGTCAAATGCCCCACATGTTAGGGCTTCAAAGAGGGTCAAATCCCCCACCCTCCAGGGAAAACGGAATCGCATACGTTTGGAAATAAACACAACCGCTTACCTTTGGAAACAAGTTCTGCAAAATTTTCAGCCACTTCGAATTTCTTGTTCAGCTTGTCTTCGCTCCATGCTTTAAACAGACATATACCACGATATAACTATATAAAACGACAACAACAGAAAAAACCCACGTGGAATCGACAAGAGCAATGATCCGTGAACGCGACTCACGTGCTGAAGCAAAGAATTGCGAAATCCTTTTGTTCCGACCGCTGACAGACGTTTTAACATTTAAGTCAAATGCCCCACCGGGCGGGCCTCATTTTGGGTCAAATTCCCCACTATACGGAGCTTAACGCGAGTCAAATGCCCGGGGATTGCCCGGGGGAGGGGGGTGGGCGGTTTTGGAATTGACTGGTACATTACCCTCAGCAGTGTTTATAGCACAAGTGCTAGTGGGGCCGAGCAACAAATGAAACAAATAATTCAAATTGAACATAACATTGTTAAGAATCCCAGCTGGCTGGAGACAAACCAGTTGGCTTTTACAAGCGTGGCCGAGGATTTGAACTCGAGCCTACCCAGAGACAAATCCAGGTAGTGGTCAGAGCAGGCCGGACTCGAGCCCGGGACCGCCAGATTGTGAGTCCGACACGCTGACCACTCGCCCACGCTGCAAGTACTTCAATACACCGCGCTTAAAAATGCCTTGAGAAGGCGATGTACGCGGTATCTCTAACAAAAGATTGTTCCACCATTTAATTGATGAAAAGGGAAACGATTTTTTACGCCTATCAGTACAAACGTAGGGTAAGCAAAGATTCCTAGCAGAACGGAGGCTAGAACAAGATCTGTCAGAAACGAAATCCGGAGAGTAGATCGCATAAATAGTATGCACTTATACTATCAAAGAAAAAAGAAAACAGAAAACATGCTTGAAGTAGAGATTAGATAGCAAGAGCATGAATTTTCTGAAAACGCCGTGAGGTACCAAAATGTGTCAAACATCAAGGATGGAATCAAACCTTCTGAGCATCCTCATACGTAAAGATTAATAAGGCTTTAATGCTTTAAATATGACATGGCAATTGACAAGAAAAAGAAACCAACATGACCATGTGCTTAAATTATCGTGGTGTAATGGTTGTAATGGCTCTATTCTCAGAAGCTCTCAGATGAGAGAAGGAATTATAAGTTTAGTGAGTCAAACTGTGTATTAACAGTGTATATTAACAGTAAACATGCCCCTTTACGATTTGCGAACTAAATTCTGTTGCGAAAAACATCAAGTACAAATTTTAATGTGTAACTAACACATATGCAATAGTCTGAATTTCTTGGAACAAAACTCAGCCCGTATTGCTGTTATCAAGAGCTATCGTAAATGTTAGTTCCTTGGTTGTTCAAGAGAGGTTCTCTTAAATCTTCAAGCAAGATATCTGCAAGTGCTGCCAAAGACTCTTCCACATTTACAGGCTCGCATTAAGAAGAAAATAATCAAACGCACTGTGTGTGACAGTATCGCAAAGACAGCAAGAAGAGACAATAAGGCGGGAACGATAGCCATGGCTGCCAACTCGAACCACTGCATTCCTTCGATGTAAAATTTGTTTTCGTCCTCAGGAGTGACACCAGAGGAGAGCAGAGTTGGCTTGATCAGGTTGATAATCGCTAGGATAGATAACACAACCAAGGACGTGGATTCTACTTTGTTGGCTGTGGTGCTTCGGAAAGGACGCTCAACGATGTGATGGATAGCCATTAGTTCACATGCCACAGCCAAGAACAAACAGCGTAGCATAGCATTTGAGATGAAAGAGTGAAATGAGAGAAGGATGAGCCGTCGGCCAATCAAAACGCTTTCCCAGTGGAGAGTGCCTTGATTGCCATCACTGGGCGGACGGAATGGTCCTTGTAAGGCTTCCATCACGTCATCTTCTTCATTGTTTGTCCTCATGGCAGATTCTTCTCCTTTCTTTGTACAAACGTGCTTTAAAAACCAATAAGCGAGATAGGCAAAGGAAAGACACAGGCTGCCAGAAAGCCGGTTGCAGAAATGGAAGAACTGTAAAGCTTTTGAGAACCAAAATACAGAACGCCGATGAAGGGCACCACAAATATCACAATGTACGAAAACAGAAGGTACTACCATGTTTGCCAGCAAGGCGTGTTTCCATCAGTAAACAACCGGCGTTGAGAGCCAATGGTAACACAGTGCATCAAACCAAGCGATGTCTCCGCTAGCCGATCGTAACCTAACAACAGTATCTCCAGGAAGACTGCCATGTAATGGTGCACCGATAGCATTCCCCTTTTTGTCAGCAGGTTAACAACGACGTGGACGCAGTAGATGACAACAACATTCGCCATCGTGACAAAAACTGGCATAGAGAGAAACAACTCCTTTGTTACTGCTGTCAGACCCACAAGAGGACAACCAATTCCTCTGGCGATATCATGAACTTGGAAGTTGTATGCAGAGATGACAATGTAAACATATGGAACTTTGTAGACCAGGTCTCCAATTGAATTGTCTATGAGATAGTCAGCCACTTGATAGTAATAGAAGACAACCTTCAGATGGCCAGTGTCTCTCTGTTCATGGACATGGCGACTCTTTTCTCGTGATCGTACATTCTCCTTCTTGCTTATGAACCACAGGACTTGTCTTGCACACAAGAGACGCAGGAGGGGTGGTTTGGTCAACAGATATGCAGCCATCCCTGCTGAGAAAAGAATGATAACTAACCACAAAAAATTGTCGCTACATTGGCTCGTTTGGCGGCAATCGGCAGAGAACAGTGATTCAGTGTACCCAGTGGCGCATTTACCACATAGAAAACCAGTTCTGTTTCCACGGCAACTGTTGAAGGTTTGTGATTGGGTGCTTGGAGATTGACAGTAGTCACTTGGACATGGAATAAACTTCAGCAATGCTTTATGACGTATTTCCGGGACCTGGTACCCCCAGAAGTTTTCTTTGGCTGCAATGTTCATGTTATTTTGAATGCACTCAGCTCCTAATGGACACCGCTGGCATTGAAATGAATTCTCGACAGCAAAGCCTTGAGATCTCCCTGACTGAAGGCTGTAATAACCAGGAGAACACAGTCTACAAGTGTACTTCACAACCGTGACATTGAGGCTACAAAAGCGCTTTCTTTTCTCGGTGTAAACAAAATGCGTTGCATTTTCAAACGACAACATGCTACCCTTGCCGCACTGAATGGTCGTCTTATGGTCGATGTGGACGTAACCTCCATTGGAGATTTCAAAAACAGAATTCGACCTTCTTTCAGCAATGGCAGAAACCATGGAAGTATTTCGCAATATGACAGGTCCCTCACTTTCGGAATAGAAGAAAGCAACGTTTCCAAATTTCTTTCCTTCAAGAGTTTTACTCTGTTGTTTACTGGAAAAAGTGCAGTTGTTGAATTCCATTCTACCAGTTCCATATGCAGAATGGACTTGCCCTGTTTTCCTGATGGACAGATTATCTTGGAATGAGCAATTCTGGAACGTGGTATTCCCGTTACTGATATACACTGCGCCCGTGATCAAGCCAGCGTTCTCTTCAAATTAAGTGTCTTGGAATATCACGTGAGCATCGTACCGCCACAGGGGGTGGGTGTCAGTATGGGTATCGCGTTGGACACAGCCTAGTTTATAGGGCTTATCAGGTATCGAGAGAACCGCGATTGCTCCAGCTGCTGTCTCGCAGATAGATTTGCTGTTCTTGTCAATATTCCAGGGTGCTTGGTGAAATGAGGTGCAACCGCGAAATACCGACCTTCGTATCGTCAACGTTTTCTTGCCTTGAAAACTAACAGCAAAACTGCTGGCTGGGCGCGAGTAAAAATAGACACTGTCCAATTCTATCCAGGCCCATGACCCTTTCGGCTTGTCCTTGTTCAAGGCTGAAATCAAAAATCGAATGGCACAGCCGTTGGGATCTTGTGTTTTCGGGCGGCCTAGAAAGGTTGTGTTCACAATTTTTAGCCAAACTGATCTCGGGTTCCAAATAGTGGATGATATATCGTACGCGTTATGTTTAAAGGTGCAGTTATCGATGAGAATACTGACGGGAAATGTTATGTTATCATAGCCAAGCCATCTCCTGGATATTTGCAATCCGTACCTACAGGAAACAATTGTCACATTTACGAGCTTGATCCTGTATTTGGGACTAATGACCAGCGCACTATACTGGATATCGACCATGGAGGTGTTGGCGACGATCACGCTTCCTTTGTGTTTTCCAAATGTCTGTACTTCAACAGAACCACCACCGTTGATGAAACTGGACCACGAAATCTTCACGTCTGCTTTGCCTCCTGTAGCTGTCACGGATACAGCTCCCGTCGTGTCTGCTCGACTGGTAAACCAGCGGAATTTTTCGAAGATAACGTCTCCACTTTTGAGCATAAGACATAAGCTTCCACACTTATATCTTGAAGTTTTCTTGGTGAAACAATTCTTGACATTAACATTTCTGATAGACGCGTATAGCGCGTATCCTATAGGTTTACTTGCAAGCTTGCGCGTTTTTCCAATCAGAATCGAAGACCCGTCTGTTGTGGTGTCGCATTCGGTAAAATTGACATTGGTGAGATTGAGTCATAGGTTAGCGTCACTCGCGCACAACTCACTATTAAGGTAGATTGCTCCTCCACTGTTCGCTTTGTTTTGCTTAAACAAGCTCTCTATTACCACCAGAGACGCGTGCAGTTTGGACTCGATAAACACGCTCCCGCCTTCCATTCAATGCATTATGTCCGACGAATGACGAATTCTCAATTACAACTTTAGCTTCCTGGGCATAGATCTTGACGCATCTTAAATCCTGATTACTTGTGTTGTTAGCGCAGCGTAAGTCCACGAATTTCACAGTAGATTTTCTGACACTGGAAATGTACATGCTGTCTTTGAAGCGTTCGTTTTTCGTGTTAGCTGTAGACTCCACGCTGTTGTTCAACAGCTTAACACGATTGTATGTCTCCTTGGTCACCGATGTAGACAGATCTAAAACAACGAAAGGAGCCCGATTTCCAATACAAGTAACTTCCTGGCAGGAAATCTGGACACGCATTAGCCCGGCGGGTTTTCTGACGTTTGTTGCTATGGAGATTAGACC
>JAHPZR010023794.1:0-21677 GCA_019787425.1 Platygyra sinensis
AATAGCCCAATTTCGATATATTTCAGCGTGAGAGACTGGTAGTGAAACTCCAACACCGAAGCGAGGCTCCGGGGACTAAAATTCCTTCGAATCGAACTTTGGTTGTTTACATCTTCGAGTTGACACTGCTTCCTTGAATTATTAACGTTTTTTCAGTATAAAATCGTAGTTTCATCGAGTTAACAGTAAATTGAAATAATCAGCGTGGACATGGCCACGTCGGAAGAAGAAGGTGAGAGGAATCAGCAATACTTTCATCGTCAAAAGTTGCCGAGGTTGCGAACCTTCCTTCAAGAAAGAGGGATGATACAAACATCCTCCGAAGGAAAGTGTAAATGAATGGCCGAGCTCGTTGAGCCGGCGTTAAATGCTCATTCATACACAAACAAAGAAATTTTGATTGTAGAAGTTTTGTTGACAAGTATGTATGGGAAGAAATGCTTGTTAAACTGAACAAATTTTATTCTAAACATATGATTCCCGAAATTCTTTTATACACGACATATAAAGAATCTCTTTAGCTGAATTTTGTACAAAATTAACACAAGTAACCTTAGAAATTGTGGACACTGCTGGAAGTTTTACTAATCAGTGACAAATGTTATAATTGTTGTTACGATAACATGCTGTAATGTATATATTGTATGTATGTAGTTTAAAAGGAAATTGGATTATGAAATAGATCACATGTTATACATATTGTTAGGTGAAAGGGCTGAGGAATATAGCACAAAGATAATAAGCATTACTGAGATTGTGGACTTGTTTGTTTGTTTCTTTGGTTTTATTTTGTTTGTTCTCCTCTCAGCTTCAAAGCCAAGTTGAAATTTTAATAATTAAGACGAAATCCGATAGAAGATGGAGCAATTTCGGGTTTTAGTGGACAAAAATCTGTACCAGAGTAATTTTAAATAGTTTACAGTCATTTTTGCATTTTTTTAAAGCTAAATACATAAATAATTGCCTGAAATAACTCCGAAAAATAATTTCCCACGGGAACGAGAGAAAATAAATTTCAAAGTTCAGTGATTTTGTGGAAAAACAGGCAAAATTCCATCATCAATTTCATTTCACCAAAACTTTTAAGCGTTTCATACGAACTTCAACATTCGTTTTCGACGTTTGGTGTTGCTAGAAATGAATTGTTTTGAGAAGATAATTAAAAGAGCCCTACAGAAGTTTGCAATACAATGTAAATAATCTTGGTACAAGATTTTTGTCCACTTGTTACTCCAACGTCTGGCGGATTCCGTCTTAATAGTTTAAGTGTTGTTCTTAAATCACCAAACAAATATTTCTCTGTTCATTTTGCTAGTGGTGGTAGTAGATTGCAAATGGCAGCACAAACGATCACAAGCTGGTTAGCTAAGTCTCTATGGAGTCTGCAAAATCGAGCTTTTTGGGGCAAACTTTCTTGGCTTGCGTTTGTTCATCACAGTCTTTTCCTGTCGGCAAGACGCTTCGAACGTGAAATAACCGTATTCGTCGATTTCGTTTGGTTAAAGATAGTCGGATAGCAGTCTGAACGTACACTTTTTCGACCGAAAAGTGAAATCTCGATGTCGCTTTCCTTAAAATGCGATGAACAGATTCTTGGATCGCCGAGTGTCTTGAATTTTTTATCTGCTCGCTTAGAGAAAACTCCCCACTTCTTACGCTCATTGCGCCTTGTAGGAAAGCAAAAATAACTGAGGTCTTTCCTTACTCCCTTTACGGCAAAGAGCAACAGCACCATACTTGCCCATGGTGCACGCGAAAATAAACTGCGAAGGACCAAAAACAAAACGGGAATTCTCAATTTACTAAACACGCACATGGCTTTCCTTGCAGTGTTTGTTTTCATTATTCGCGCCGTATTCCCCGGAGCCTCGCTTCGGTGTTGGAGTTTCGCTACCAGTCTCTCACGCTGAAATATATCGAAATTGGGCTATTTTACCCATGTGCGCCTGCCATGCATCAAATTCCGCCTCTGCGGTAGTCTTTGGTAGGGGGTAGGTACGCCATGTATGGAAGACCAAGGAAGATTACGTGACGAATCGGCTGAGTCCAGAACAAGGCCAGAGGCATCATGGCTGGTAAAGTAGATCCTCAGATGCAGCAATTTATTTTAGCAGAGAAAGAAAAACAAAAGTTTCAGGTCCTTGTTGCTTCCTTAACCGATGAGTGTTGGAAAAGTGCGTCGAGAAGGTTGGATCGAAGCAGGATTCGAAAACTGAAACTTGCATAGTGAACTGTGTGGAGAGATTTTTGGACACTTCAAGTTTTGTTGCCAATCGATTCAATCAGCTGGGTGAAAGTTAATTGAGGAATCAAGCATCTGAAAAAGAAAACCACGCATCACTGAGGCGGGAGTTTTAATTTTTGTACTGGCTCGACTCATGTTGGATCTTATTTGAACAAGTGGAATGGAGTATGTACCCATTACATTGGCGCGACCGGATTAACAGAAATGTGCTCTCCCAGAAATCTAGTGCTTGTACGGATGTTCCTAGACTATGGAAAATTCCTTTTGAATAGCATTTTCCCTTTTGGCCGCATATTTAAATAATCTTTCATTATGCAGCGTAAACAAGCTCAATTCGGACAGACCATTTTCACTCTGGCACAAATGTCATAAGCACTTTGGACTGGATTCTCCAATTAGGGTACCTCGTGGACTTTTCCTCCATTTTCACCCATGTGTGCAGTATTGTAAAAAATATATCCTTACTCTGCTATTCCACGAAAAATACAAATCAGTTGATGAAATAAATGGTGGAAATGTCTCAAGCTTAAAAGAACTTACAGTATCTTCCTTGTGAAAATGCTGACAATTAAGGCCATGGTCAATGGGAAGTATTAATTTATGTTTATTAATGCATGCAGTTAATGGCTCACAGTCATTGGATTCTTACAATGATCATGTGATCAGTACATGTGCCTTGAGGTTACTCTGTTGTTGGATAATCTCCTTATGTTAGGCTTTGATTCATAACCGACCCTCCCACCCTTAAGGTTTGGGCGGGGGGGGGGGGGGGGGGGGGGCTTCTATCTTAGTGTTCACAGGTTCCATGCTTGTCATTTGTCAATAAATTTGTTGATCCCCACATTGGACCATCTTGGTGTGACAGTAATATCCTAACATGGATGCAAGCACTTCAGGATAAACATCTATATTGGGTGTTGTTTTCTTTTTATCTGAGTCTCTTTAATTTTGGGAATTGAGGGACAAAAGTTGGTGAAAAAAGTTTTGATTTTGTCCTGAAAGCCTCAGATCAAGAAAGTGAATATATTGAACATGGCCTATTTGCTGCTTTCTCTAGCTTGTGACTCTTGGTTGTCAAATTTATTTTGTTTTACTGTCACTTCACCTGGCTGTTAATACTTGAACAAACATTTACTCGTTAGACCATACAGCTGTAGATCACCATAAAGGTGAATAAATGTTCAATTTTAAAAGCAGCTTGTAGGGAAACTGCTATTTCCTTATAGTTTACTTTCAAGTTACCAATTTTTTTCCTGAGGAATAAAAGCAAAACATGTCTACAGGCAAATAAATTACAAAGCTGGTGGCTTCTTAATAAATCATTTAAACCAAAAAAAAGTTTCTTTCCGCAGCTACTGCTATCTATGGATAAAAAACTAAGGTAATGTGGACCCTCTTTTGCCAGGGTTGACCAATTTTTAAGCAACATCACTTTTTATAAGCTAAAATGATTAAAAACTATGAGCTTTTGACTGCCCGAACTGCAGTCTTTGACGGATAAAATGAATGATAAGAAAGTGATGAGAAAATTTGAATAAAAAGTGTAACTGCAAAATAATAAAAATGTAAATTATTATGAATGTTGTTGTTAAAAAGAATGTTGTATTGCCCAGGTAAGGGGCAAGAATTGTTATCTGCGTTAGGCATCACTCTGGTATGCCACGCTTCTAATGTTTTTCTGGTTCTAATGTTTTTCATGCATACATAAATACCCAAAATCTGGCCTCAGCATGAGTTGATTGATGACGATGAGGCTGAAACATAGTTTACCACAAATAAGGCAAGCGATGATTCAGGAAAAATGACATGAATATATTATTTACACCTGTATTCAACCCATATGCCATGGATAGATAGGTTAAGGAAGTGTAAGTTTAAGGAACTACCTTCAGCTTTACTCATGAACTCATTTTCCCTATCAAACTCCATCATAATAAAATAAATTTAAATATCTTTATTTCTTCCACGTCGTAGTAAACAAGTTTACTTTTCCCCCAAAAAATTAATGCTTGACAACAACATTGGATTTACTCCAAATAATTGCTCTTGTTGCGAATTTCAGCAATAGACCTGTGAGCTGGCACGTACGTGCAGATATTGAACAAGGAAGATAACAAGGTAGATAAGCGGCCGCGCTGTAATGCCATGACAGGAAACTGGGTGAGAGAGCATAAAAAAATATGTGACGTAATTTATTCAGCTCCCGGAACCTTCAAAGATGGCGCCCATAACTTGTTCATATTTCTTTTCATTGTTGACGCTTTCAGTCAGTGCATTAGGCTAAAACTAGCCGATATGACAACACAGAACCAGCCCCAGAAGAAGGTAAGTGGACCTGAAATCTTGGCGTGTTGTACAGCGTCTTTGAGACTTTAATTTGTATTTAGGCTAAAGTTTACCTCACTGAACATTTGAACAGATCAAAATCTTACAACTTGTTCGGACCATTCAAACTGAGCAGCTATCGAAATTACAGCAGAAATATCAGCTTGAACAAGACCTGCTAGAGGATGTCAGGTGAGACGGATTCTGTTAAACTGCTGTGATAACAAAATTCAAAATAACAAATTAAAAACGTGCACTTATTTTCATATAATTTTCATATTTGCATCCTTAGAACCTACACAAAACAGAGATCCACAATAGAGAGAGAGTACGCTCAGGTAGGGTAGTTATATGTGTCGACCGATTACGAGAAAGGAACATTCGAAAAGGCAAAACGACGACATTTTTCCTTTAGGTAGTGGTGACAGAATTAAATAAATTAGGTTTTATAATTAATCAGAGAATTCATTAAGCCAGTTTAGCATGATTTACGGATGAGCGATGATTCTTGTAAAAAATGCGCTCTTTATGGCTTCCATTGAAAGAACTCGAGTGTCTTTCTTTCAAAGGACAAATTTTTCTCTAGGGCAAAACGTTTATGTGAAATAAAGTGATAAAAATAACTTATTAAAGGTATTAGACCAGATGTCCATTATATCAAAAATGTCAATTTTGTTGCCAAATTTGAGGCTAATTGTCCAAGATTGTGTTTCTTTGTCACATTCGTGACATATGCTGATTATTTTATTAACAACTGGTATCAATATCACTTAGTAACCAGTATAACCATATCATAATTACTTTTTTGTGTAGTTAAGTTTGCTTGGATGCTTGAAATATTTGATATTGGCTAATTTTTAGGCTGTCTGGATAATTAAATATAGCTTTTAACAAACTGGTGGAATTAAAAATGTTGTTACTTGAAATCTTTATCATTATCTTTGTGTAAAAAGCACGTAATCATTAAGAAATAGAAAACATGTACCATGTTTCTATCGAGTTATACAAACACGAGTGGAAGTTTGGGAGAACGAGAAATGCTGTGGGAACACGAGCCGCAGGCGAGTGTTTTCACAGCTTTTTCGAGTTCTCCCAAACTTTCACGAGTGTTTGTATAACTCGATAGAAACACGGAGTACATGTTGTCTATTTCTTTTAGAAAACACCACAACGAGAAAAAGGAAAACAACTTTGATCATCAAAATGTAAATTCTCTTTGCTCGCGCCATCACTACGTCAACAGCGCGCGCTAGTTCTGTGTCTCCATCGAGTGATACAAACATGATTTTTAACCAATCGGCGCGCGTGCTTTCGTAGGACTGTTTTCTAATATGATATACAACTGATAATCTTCCTGCAAGTCTTGTAGTGACGTGTCGCCATAACTTACTGTTTTAGAAGACCTTATAGTAGTGATATCTAATTTACTAAATATAAATTGTTTGATCAGTGGTATTGATTTATTTTTTTGAAAAAAAGGGTACACCATTCGTGCAAATTAGCATTCATTACTTTATCAAATTTATTATGACCCAAATTTCTGGTTTTGAGTAATTTATTATTGATTGCCAATTACGCTAGCAATTAACTGTCACATAGCAATATGAATATTAATGATGCGTTTGCTCATTGTTCTATTTGGCTGAAACGATTGTCAGGAGTAAATCAAAAATATGCTCAAGGTCAACCAAGTACATGTATTATGCTGTCTGTCTATTAGAAAGGGGCCTCTCTTATATCATAGTGGCATAACAGCAAAAAACTAGTCAAAGAGGGACTTTAAAAATTAAAAAAAACTGGTTTATTTGAAGACAGGAAATTAGGAAAGTACAAAATACCCAGAAACACTGTACAGCCGAAAGAGCTGGTATAAATTAAGCGTATTCTTACTTTGATAGTTAACATGTTTTGTAATCTTTCCTGTGTCATCACTGACCATAACCTGTAGTGCAGTGGACCGGTATCATAAGAATATCCTCTAATTTGACATAGCTTGAGAAAATGGTCAATTCTATAAGAAGATAGCTTTTGGTAAAAGAAAGACAGTAAAGATTTTAAAATAATTAATAATAAGCAGATTACCAAAAGTCTTACTCTGTCTGTAGCAACATTTTTTAAATTTTATTTGAAGCTTCTTGTATTGTTGCATGTCAAGTGGATCAGTAGGATCTCAGTGCCTTCATGTCTTGTTTCCTATAGTAGATATGTTGCTAAGTTTATTTTTAAATGCTTTCTCTCTGTTAGGCCCTGCAAAAACTCAATTCCCAATTTCTTCAAAAGAAGGAGTTGTCTGCTGAAGATTTGGCGGGAGAAAATGGGCACAAGTAAGCATGCCGTCATTGAATAGGATTTATTTTAAGAAAGTATTTATAGTGGAGTATCTTTAACTGTGGCCATGCTACACTTTTTTCACCAATAAACTAAACAGTTGTACAAACTACAGCAGGGTTCGTACAGGTCATGGAAAACCTGGAAAGTCATGGAATTTTACAATTTCATTTTCCAGGCCTGGAAAGTCCTGAAATTTAGGTGTAGGTCATGGAAATTCATGGAAAATCAGTATGTTTTCTATGAATGAAAGGCATTAAGATCCAAAGTTGAAAAATTAACTGGCAAGTCCAAAAATCAAATGTAATTTCAGCTGAATAAATGATTGTTTTGACACTACTGCCGGAGGGAAATAGCTTAACTTAGGTCATGGAATATTTCAAAAAGTCATGGAAAAAGTCATGGAAAGTCATGGAATTTTTACAGGTCATAAGTGTACGAACCCTGTTAACAGTACAATAGACCTATATTATATTTTTCTGCTTTTTACTGAATTTATCTGAGGCAAATCCCTGAAACACTGCTCACTATGCTGATACACTTCAATATCGTATGATCTAGTACATAATGTACAGTGTAAGCTTAGTGGCCTATCAGGTTAGCAAGTGAAGTGTTTTTCTCCCATGAGTGGAAAAGGACTCTATCACAAGCAAGTAACCACTTTGCATAATTAGATAATATTTCTGGAAAAATTTGCCACCACCTACAGTATTTTTATACTTATCGGTAGGAAGATGCACTTTAATTAATTTTGAAAAAAGGTTTTCCTAAGAATAACTATCGTGTAAGTGGCCCTGGCCATGCTATTGCTCAAACCCCAATGGCTTGTTCTCAAGTCAAACTCTCTAATCCAGTAGTTCCTTGATTGAATATTATCATTGTTTATTTTATGTTATTTTTATCGCCTATTTGTTTGTCTCTGTCAGAACCCCTCATGGAGTCTGGAAATCTCTGCTTGATGAATCAGAAAAAAAGGCAAAGCAGCGATTGGCTATCTCAGAGGAACTTCAAGGACAGATGGCTGAAAACATGAAGACTCTTAAGTCAAACAAAGCCCAGGTTTTTAAGAAGGTGTGCGTTATACAGTATTTACAGTGAATGCAAGAGAAGCAATGCTACTGAACAACTCAAGTCCCTAATCCTGCCCTTGAGCTAAATACACATGTGCAGACCTATACTTTGGAAAAAAAAACTCAGATTGAGCTTAACATTTGGAGTCAACAGTAAATATGTAGTTGAAGTTGTTTAAAGACATATTGAATTATTGACATGTTTTTTTTTTGTTTTGAAATTGTTAATTTCTTAAAGTGTCAAGAACTTACCCAGAAAATTCACGAAGAACTTTTTGAGACTGTGCGTGAGTTGTCCAAGGTAAGCACAGTTAATTTCTTTTTACAAGGAGACTCAAGTTTGTTTTGATAAACATTTCAATGATGGTTTAATTATTATTAATGATAGTGACTTATTGTCAAATTGTTTTTGTTATACCTAACAACTTTAGGCTAAGAAAGGTTATGAGGAAATGGAAAAGCTGGCTCAGGTGGCAAGGGAACAAGCTGCTGACGCTGAAGACAAGTAAGAAATAGTTATTAATAAAATTATTTTGCAGTGTTTCAGGGAAGGCATAGCCAAGGTGGAGCCCTCAACTGAGCTCTTTAGTTAATAAAACTAATACTGTATCACAAAAATGTGATTAGTGAAATATGAAAATGGAATGAAGATACATTATATGAATTTTATTGCAGTAATAAATAATATTGGTACATGCATCTGCAAGACAAAAATACCCATTTAGACAAATGAGTCAGTCATAAAATGGCATGTTCAATCAATTCATGTGTAAGAGAACTAAAGCAAAACACATCTCCAAAGTTTGAATGTGATTATAAGCATTTCAGTTACATACAGCTGGATTCAAGTTCCACCAGTTGAAGTCTCATATTATTTCCAGGTTCGCTTTGCAAATTAATCAATATATGCTTTGAACAGTCTGTAATTAATTACAGCATTTAATAAAACATGTCTTTGTTTAATTGACAGGCTGAAAAAGAAGAATGTCAAGTTTTTTCAGTCCAAGCAATCATTAGAAAAGAATTTAAACAAGGTATAATATCATTGTGGTGTTATTAAAAAGGTTGCCTGTGATTTCCAGTCTATCTTGCACATTCTCAACACCCCAAATGTTTGCTGCAAGTCTCACTTGGTGGATTGAAAGTCGATGTTACTCTACCTTGGGACATAGTTTAGTTTCATGGATTTGTCACTAAGGATATACAGATGAATGTCAGTATCTGAGCAACTGCGCACCTACCCCTCTCCTAACCCAACATGTTATAATAAGTTAATAAGTCAGTGCTACTGTTGGGTTAGGGGAGGGGTAGGTGCGCAGTTGCCCAAATACTGATTTTGATCCGGATATACAATGTGTGGTTCCAGAAAATATTCATACTCCCCCCACAGAAGGGACTGGAATTTCTTAGGGGAGGGGTTCTATGAGACCAAAAAAATTAAAGAAATGTACGAAGGTTAACTGGAATTTCCAGAGAGGTGGGGAGATGTTAGAAAAAATCCCTTCAGTGGGAGAGGTATGGATATTTTCTGGAACTACACAATGGGTCAATATACATCTATGTATCTATAGTAAGTAAAAATACAGGCTGTGGTGGGGGAAACAGAACTTTTGTCCCATTTGCAATCTGACCCCCTACTACTACAAGAAAAGGCTAAAATCACTTCATGTAGATGAAAAATGCTGTAATGAAACACTAAGTACTACAATAAAACTGATAATTATAAAATACTGCACTAACAACAGTAAAAAAAAAAAACGAAAAAAGAAAAAAATAATAATGTCGCAAGCACTATGCATTCTACCCTGGAGGACTATAGGATACATGCTTTATTTATAATAGGTAATTATTATTTGTATATTTTTGTTGAAATATAAAAGTTTCTTTGATTTCTACAGCTTCAAAGTTATGTCATTTATTGAAATTGATCAGTAAGATTGGAGCATAGAGATTCACATTTATAATGACAGTTTATTGTTTAACATGAGTTGCAAAATGTTACATTCTGTGCCATCTTGAGCCATCTTACTACACATGAATCAAAACAAAAACAAATTTGCAACACTGCCCATTGCAGACTGGAATACTTTTAATACAAGGGTCACATTGAAATATTATTTACTCGGAGTTCTCAATGTTCATTTTTGTTCACCTTCACAGAGCTCCAGTAGGCGTGAAATATGTGAGAGACGGGCAGCAATGGCTAGAAATGAATACATTTTATCGCTGGCTGCAGCTAATGCACACATGACAAGATACTTCTGCAAAGAGTTGGAAGATATTATGTCTGTAAGTTATGCTGTGAAACAGCTACATTGTACCACCAGAACACATTATTGGAAATCTTAAGCTCACAAAGAAATAAATTAATTGTCAAAATATATTGTATAAAACCAACCTGTGTTATTTCTCTCCATAATTTAGATATACACATGTACACAGACCTACCAGTAACTTAAGATAATCAACTCCAATTAAAAATAATTTATTGCGAGTCACAATACTATCCCTCTGAGTTGTTATATTTTGATTTGAAACATACATGCACAGTCCATTGCCAAATAAATATCACTGATTTGTTTCTTATAATGCAGACTTTAGATGGCGATTTTTTTGACCAGCTAAGAGGATACTTCACCACCCTTGGTCAAGTTGAAGTGGATGCTTGCAAGAATGCCATGCTGGGATTTGAAACAGTGGTATCACATGCAAACACTGTAAGCTGAAAAGTTTTCAATGATGTTGTTAAAATGAAACTAGTAGTGGATCTGATGAAGAACCCAGGGATTGTAGGGACTGCATACATTCTTTTCCTTTCTGCTCTCCATTTGGATGGCTGTGTACCTTGCCCAGCCAACCAAAGTGTCCTAATGCAGCTCCAGTCCAAATCTTATGAATATCTCTCAGACTCTCATTTCATGCTGCCTTACTTTTCGTTTAAGTCTGTCTCTACAATCCTGCATCTGATTACTCTAATTATGCAAAAAAAAGTGGTTTTTGAGAAGCTTACCATAGTTTTAACTGTAGCTTTTTTTTATCTTAGTTTGCTAGTTTTAAACCTCAGTTGTAGTCTTAAGTTTTTAGCTATGACTATTCTGTATTTTAGACATTAAAGTTATATTGCAGACTTTAATTTTTTAGAGGACTCCATTATTTTATTAAATTATTAATATGATGTTGTTATTATTGTTGTTGTTATTGTTATTGTTGTTATTATTGTTGTTGTATTTTGTTATTGTTGTTGTTGTTATATTTTGGATGAATATTTTATAGTCTTTTCTGTTTTGTTGTTTTCCAGATTAACAGAGATGTTTCCCTTCAATCTTTCCTGGCAAAGAATAAAGTGTTTTCAGAAGTTGTTCAATATGAGTTTGAATCTTGCAGACATGATAAAGTAAGCTTTTCTCTTGTTTCCTTAAGTCTATTTATTATAATAATTCTTGTATCAATTACCTTATTTCTTGGATATCGTTAATACTGACTGATCAGACTACTGACTTGCTTAATATTTAAGCCAGTTGGTCAATTGATCTGAAGGTCGCAGGTTCAATTCCCGCTCTGGCCACTCAGGTAGAGTTGTTGCTTGGTAGACCCTAGTTCAACTCTTTGGTCATGCTTGTAAATAAACAGCAGGTCTGCCTCCTGCCAGGTGGGATTTTTAAGCCTATTATCATCATGTTTATTTGCAATTTTTCTTTCTTTCAGTTTACCACCGTTTTCGTTGATACACGACTTTCGAAAACAAAACACCCGCAGAAATGTTTCCAAAATTTCCATCAATCATACAATTTATTGACAGATCGGATTGAAATCCACCAGTCACAGCCCACTAGCATGGCGTAAGGAGGTCTGAAGGTCACACTAGTGGTTGTGATTGGTGGATTTCGATCCGATCTGTCAATAACATGCAAGACTGACGGAAATTTTGGAAACGTTTCCGCGGGTGTTTTGTTTTCCAAAATCACGTATCAACGAAAACGGTGGTAAGTGGTATGCATGAAAACTGGCTAGGTGTAACTTAGTGCATCAACCACTGTAAACGTTTAACACTTAATGTTCAGTCAGTATTTAACACAACTAAATGTGGCTAAATGAAATATAGGTAAGGTGAATCTCAAGACAATGCTGGTCAGTGGTTGTCCCCTTTAGCACTGCACGGTGCGGCCTTTTTCAGCTCAGCATGGGCAACTTGTGCGTTTGCTTGCGTGCTTGTTTGCTGGCCTTTCAGGTCATTTACACAGGCCATCTGATAGGGTGCGGAAAAAAACTGAAAATTATGCGGAAATTTTCGGCAATATTATGCGGAAGAAAGTGACGATTATGCGGAAAAGACGCCAGATTATGCGGAAATTTCTACAATTTAATAAAGTTGCTCCCATGGCTTTTTCCAACGTATAAAACACGTTAACGTCTTACCGATAATTTTAGTCCTTTACGACACGTTTGACCTTTTGCTGCCATTCGTGGACACATATTTTTTCGTTCAGCGCAATTTTTCCATGGTTTTCGAAGGTTTTCGTTGTTGTGTTTGTCCGAAGCTTAGTAACCAGGCATTAAGTCGGACGAGAAAAACTGGACACCACTAGAACTAGAACCCAGGCCCATCACAACAAGATGCACGGAACGCCTGGAGGCTTAAAATTGTTTACGAACGAAAAGATGTGTTTTCATCGTTGTTTTGCGTGAATAACTTCTTCAAAATGATCAATCTCTTCGATATTTTTGCTTCTGATGGTGGTAAACAGTTGCTTTCTCGCTTATACATGTATGTAGCAATTTTCTAGTTTTATGCGGAAAAATGCCCCAAGGATGCGGAAGATGCGGAAGATGCGGAAGTAGGTGAATTATGCGGATCCACACCACCGCATCCTGCCAGATGCCCTGTTTACAATTGCTTGCTGATATTTACAGAGCTTTTCTTTCCCACTCCTCCCTCCCATGGGCACATACTGGGTATCAGTAAGTATTCCACTGACTGGATCAGTGTGACGGTGCCTGGGTGGTGGCTGCTTGCAGAGTTGCAATGGATACCTCCTTCCCTGTGCCAGAATTGTTGCCCGGCTCCACCAGCCTTTAAGGCACCAGCTCCCAAGTTCTTCTATTGTTGATGAGTTTAATGCCATATAACAGATTATCTAAGAAATGGTTTGCACTATGAAGGGTTGTGCCTAATGTTATCTCTAGTTAAAACTTAATTGATAACAATCATCAGATTGAATGTGTTGAATCTCTGATATAAATCATCTTTTTGTGAAACTTTTATCAGGTAAGAAAGCTTACAACAGAGCACAATGCTGGTCTAGCACTTAACAAAGAAGCAAGAAAGTTAGCCATGAGACTTGCTAAGGATCAGATGAATCTAAAGGCAAAGATCAAACAACTACAGGGTATTAAAAATGTAAGTCTACAAAAAGCTAGTCTCTGTGATACAATTCCCAGGGGCATACATGTACATGTACATTGTATGTTTTGCCTTCAGTTGGTAAATATGCCACTTTGAACGTGGTAGTCATTGAATCAATCAATCAATCAATCAATCAATCAATGTTTAGTTATAGAATGTAAACACCAACGGGGCGTAATAGTTACACAACTAATAAACTTATTAATGGTAAATGTTTTTTTTGTTTGATAAGACTGATGATGTACCACCAGCAGCAACAGATGGTAATCAAGAGGGTGAACAGAGTGCAGAAACACTAAAAGAGAACATCAGACTCATTGAGGTTCGTTCTGTCCTAGCTGTTTATCATGCTCTTCCAGTACTCCAGTACACTGCCTGATTTCAAACCGTGAAGGACTACTGTAGGTACAAGTCTGTAAATTATGGATTAGCAACTACTTATCCACATAGTCATAAAGTGCAAAATCCCTCAGTTTGGTGTTAATTACCGGTAGGCTAGTTTTGACTGAGATACAGCCATTTGAAAATGTCAAAATTTACAAAGAAATGTATGGCCATCCGGACGCTGTCCGACACAGCGTGCGGATGGCCGTACATTTCTTTGTTAATTTTAGTCACTGTATCTCAGTCAAAACTAGCCTGATTAACACCAGAATTAGGGATTTTGTGAATCTTGGTGTGCTCTTTCTGACTTTGTGGATCAATAGTTGCTTATCCCATAATTTACAGACTCGTACCTAGTCCTTCACGGTTTGAAATCAGGCAGTGTAGGAGATATTCTTGTGATAGCAAAGGGTGAAGTGCATTAATCACAAAAAGATCAATTGGTTAATTTGGATACAGCACTAGGATCAAATCTATTGGTTATCCTTGGGATAAGAAATCAAGGATGCTTTCTGGAAAAATTCTTGAAATTTCAGTCAGAAGTCAAATTATGGAAAGGTTTTTTTCTGACTGGAATATTCTAGATCACCTCTGCAGGGTGTCCACTTATTTCAGTCAGAAAATTCCAGCCAAATTCGCCATTCCATTTTTGGCAAACTGGTTCATTACAGTAACCCTACTTCTCTTCAGTTATTCAGGGAACTTGGAAAATGAATGAGAAATTGAAAGAGCCATTCTTCTTGATTGGTCCAGTTTGACTGGAAAGTGTTGTTCCATTTTCCTCTGGTATTTCCACCAGTCACTGACTGATCTGTTTGCATAGTGGAAGCACGTCCCTAAATGAATAATTATGTTTATGATTAGAAGAAGTGGCCTTCTAAGAGTGTCATAGGTGATTAAAAATGCTTTATGTTTGCTTGCTTGTTGGAGGTGTTTTGTAAGGTGAGTCTGTGGTGTACTTCTTGAAATAGACAATTATAATAACAAAATAATTGTCTATTTTCAGACAAGTAAGTTAAAAACAGAAGCATGTTTGGAAGTCTTGCGAGAGGCTGGAGGTAAGATGTGAATCTTTTCTCAGACTTGTGTAGACTTGAAACATAATCCATTAACTATTGAAAAATTATTATTATCTCACAACAGTAATTTTATTTGATCATAGTATTAGTCAAGATCAGGTCAACAGTTCTTCAATAATTTAGTATTTTTGTTGTATTGTTTTGCCAGTGAATGTTGATGAGTGGATGAAGAGTGCAAATTCCTTGTCCCCTAATGACATGGAAGCTGGTGAGTGTTTTTTTTTTTTGAGTGTGGATTCTTTTATTGCCTTCATCACAGTAATTAAGAACATGGATTGTCAACTCAAGTAACATTAATCCAGCTAGACTATAGCCGAGACGACTTGCATCTGAAACCGTTGGAATTAGGAGATGTGTGCGCAAAAATGGTTGCAAAGGTGACAGCTTGGTAATAGTTTTACTAGTTACATGTATGGCAATACCAAGCTAAACCATGGAAAGAAATAAATGTCAAGTGATCTTTAAACAGTCCTGTAATCCATCTTAGTTTGGTTGTTTTGATATTATTAGATTTCCATGGAAGTCAGAATTCGCTCAACTCGCTCAACGATGACTTCAATGACACATTTGACGACGAGTGGGATGATATTGATGACACTTTAACTGCAGACTACTCATCAGATGAAGATGCTAGAAGTGTGTCATCTAACTGCTCTATTCCAGTGGCTTGTGTTGCTTTATACAACTTTGATGTATGTACAGTGTATGCCTATGAATACTGTGCACATATTCAGAATGGTCAAGTAAATTATGTTAACTTTTTGTGTAGTTGCAGAAGATATTTCTACCTCCCCCACATAAGTATATTTTGCTACGACCCCCCCCCTCCCCACCCCACAAGAAATTCGTATTAGGTAAGCTTCAATAATTTCTTGAAGTTTTTTGATCTTACAATAAATGCAAAATTAATATCTGTTCCCTAATAATTTTAAGACACAGAGTTAGACGCGGCAGCTCTACTTCATGTAATCATCGTCACAGCAGATGACAGTCGGCAATATTAAGTAGAGATAATTGTACATTTGAAATGTTTCCTTCAGGCAACAGACTCTGAGGAACTGACCATTACTGAAGGAGAAGAATTAGAAATATTAGAAAGAGATGGCGATGGATGGTGCAAGGTAATAGGTTACTCTAAAGTTATTAAGTGGATTTGGGCTAGGACGTGTAGATTTCAAATCTGGTGCTTTAACCACTCAGCAAGGCTACTCCCTGTGCTGTGCAGTACAGTAAATGTGTTGCAGTGGACTAGCATCCAAACCACAAAGAGTCACACTACTTGCTCTTATGGAAACTAAGGTTTGGACTGTGATACGGCTCACTGTAGCCAAAGTGCAAACTTAATGATAATTCATTAATACAGAAACTGCAAGCTCCAGAGTTCTCAACAGCTGTATAGCATTAGCCAAGGGCAAATATTTCATTCACTTGATTTTGTCAGGGTCGTAACAAATCAGGCCAAGTGGGCTTTTTTCCTGAGACCTATGTTGAAGTTGGATCAGCAGCCAATCACTCGCCACCTCAGATCACGCCAAGTAATTCCTACACAGATGGTCACCCTGGTGGGTCACCTGCTAGTGCCAGAAGCATAGGACAAGCAACATCAGCTGCAACAAAATACTGTAAGTTGGGTTTTCTTTTTTCTGTGTTATAGTTTACATGCTCATTATTTTTTTGTTGTGAAGTCCACAGGCAATTTTTTTCAATTATCTCACTAATTCTGTCACAAGTTTATAACACCCCATGTGGTAACCTCTTGGAAGTGCAAATCAAGTTTAAATTTGCAAAATAATAAAGGGTTGAAAGTTGTGATGACTCATGTGCATTCACATTTATGTATGGTTAAGGTTGCCCATCCTGCCACGAAGTACTGGTGCAGACTGCTGGTGCATGAAATCACATTATTTAATACAATGCAAAGTACATGTAATACTGTGTTGTGCACGATGCTCTTTCAAAAAAGAAAAATAAATAAATAAAACTTGTACGTTCTTCTAACTTCCTGTACAGATTCAGTCTTCTAATGAGATAAACAGTTGTAGTTGAGGAGTCTGTTATGTGCTTCATGGCATGTGGTTAAGTTTTTCATTTAATGTTTGTTGCCACTTGCTTCGGTAATAGAGCTTATTGAATGATTTTCATGTAAAAGACATTTATGACTGCATGGTGCAAAGAACCAACATCATTAATTTGAACTAGTAAAAGTTATATTAGTGGACCTTTTTACTGATACAGCAGCCATTTTGATTTTTATTAATTTGAGAGACTTTGTGGCGTGTTCAGAGGGCAAATGTGGCTAAGCATGCCATAACAGCTATTTGAAACTTACAATGGAATTCAAAATGGCCACTGAATTGGTAATTAAAAAGGTCTATTTTTGATTCTCTCAACTTTTTCTTGGCAGTGTGTTATGTAAGAGCATTGTATGACTATGAAGCAATGAGTGATGAGGAAATATCATTCAAAGAGGGTGACATTGTTGGAGTTCTTCAAACAGATGACAACAATGTTGATGATGGATTCTGGTATGGTGAATTTCAAGGATGTCGTGGTGTTTTTCCCTCTTTGGTTGTGGAAGATTTACCTGAAGGCTTTCAAACAACAGACACTAACATGAATGTTACAGAATCCTTACCATCAACCTCTTCTTGCGACACCAGGGATGGAGATTATATAACATTACCAAAAGATTACAAAGCTGGTACATCAGCACCTGCAGCTTCAAATTTGTTACAACCTGTAAGAAAAGCACCGCCTCCCCCTGCCAACTCTCCAATAATCCCGAGAAGTACAACAATGGCTTCAGGAGAAGGAGCTAGAGCTCTACTGCCGCCAACAGATCGTCAAAGAGCAAAAACTGAAAACACAACCACCATGAAAAAACCAGACAGTGGAGCATTTGCAAGAAGTCTGTCACAGAATCCATCACTTCAGTTAAAGATGTATGAGAACATTGATCAGTTAGTCCCCAAATCCAAGCCTCCTGATTATGTTAATGTCACAGATCTTCCCTCATCAAGTGCAAATGGTCCATCAACTTCTGGAAGTTCTTCTCTAAGTGTTCCCAAACCCATGGCAAGGTCACGTCGCCCTGCCCCGCCCCCTAAGCCTCCCCCACCAACTGCAGCCACCAGAAGTTCATATTATAGATCAAAATCTTATGTTTGAGAATGTCAATCCTGGAAGGTAACTAATTTTTATGAATTAATAAAAGTATCCCTCTAAAGAAATAAACTGTGCACTCCCAGAGTTTTCAAAAAGACGGTGACCGTTATAAATAACATTGTACCTCTTTCAAGTTGGTACATTGTTTTTGCCAACTGAGGTGACTGCTTATAATAATTTTACAATTAATCATATATTGATGTTGATCACATCATCTGGATTATAATAACACTAATTATATATTTATTTGGACCAGTACGATTTGGATGCTGAGCTTGCTGTTGTTACTGCAACTTTCAATAACATGCGGACTCCAAAATTAAAAGCTCAACCGATAAATATGTTTTTCCCTACTGTCAATCAAATATTTGGCTGCTCCTCCCAGTTTCCGACTACTACCGAGCATTGTTCTGTTGTCTGAAATAGTGCTCAACGAGTTGATTAGCACATGCTCGGCAGTAGTCAGAAGTTGGGAGTAGCCGCTGAACATTTGATTGACGGTAGCGAAAAACACATTTTGTTGGTTGAGCTTTGAATTTTAGAGTCTGCATGTTATTGAAAGTGGCAGTAACATACTTAAACTTCTTTTCACCATAATGGTGATGAACTTCAAAAAAACTTTAAAAACATCCAAATATAAATATACCTTTTGTACTGAAACATGCCTAGAACGAAATTGGTAATGAAAAATTTTTCCTTGATACGTGTAGCTTACATGCATATACATGTCCGATATATTTCCGCACTGTAAGGAAATAATTATATTAACTTTTTCGTGTTTACTTGACAACAAGTAGAATACTCAGGTTTTGTTTTACATTTCATAAAAGTGATTTTCAATTGATGAAATCTTATTGTAAATAGCAAATTGAATAGACCTAGTTTAGAAAATATCACCATGTATAGTAATCATGTTTCTCTTATTAAGCAGAAAATGATTTTTCTAAAATGAATTTATTTGCTAAAAATCTCTGAGATTTCTGAAAACTAACAGATTGCAAAAGGTAATTAGCCTACAAAAGAAAAGTCTGTATAGAAAGTTGACTTCCGTGTGAACCAATATTGCTAGAGGATAAAGAATAAATCTAAGTAATTGCATTTTGCATATAATTTTTAATACTTATTAAATGACAAGATTCAAGAAATGTTCTACTATATTTCAGTAAAAAAATTCTATTACATCTTAAGACTATAATAGAAACTGTACTTGATTTAACTATTATTTTAGCTTGAAGATAAGTACAAAAGATACTAAAACATAAAAGGAGAATGGTTTTGTATCTTGTCATATAATATGTAACAAGCACAATGTCTTTCACTGTCACAATGCAATTGCTTGTATTAACCTCCTTTATGATCTGAAATTGCTGCAGTTAGTGCTACATAAAAGTAAGTATTAGCATTTTCAAAGGGGGCTACACTTTCGTGGCAGTTCTCTCCTGTTTTTGGAATATTATAGGAACATATTCCTGCTTACTTTCCTGCCAGTCGAATAGTTAAGGGCAATAAATATTCTGGCATTGGTTGTTGTGTTTGGGACAGTTGATGTGCTGTCCTCGTATTGCCTGAAGGTTATTGATTTTTATTTGATAAGTCATAGTTTAAAGGTCATTTCCAAGTTGCCTTGCTCAAAAAGGTTTGAAAGAATAGAGTTTGCTCTCATTCATTTTCAGATCAGTAGAACTTATGATTTTAGAAAATAGCCCAAAAAATAGTGCACTCATTGGTTTTAAAATCATGTTTCTATTAAACAACTAGATTATGAGTTCAAGATTTCTATCACACATAGAAATGGAGAGCGAATAATCTACCGGTAATTGTTTTAGTATAAATCTACTAGTCATTCAAAACTTTATCTAAATCCTCTTCACAGACATCTCAAAAATGCATAGAAGGGGCTGTCATTTTGCTAAGTTACAATCTACTATCACTATCTAGATAGCAAGTAGTGTAGCTAGTCAGAGAATACCATTGTAGAATGCTAGTAGATTCGTACTAAAAACTGATAGAAACAAAGTACATGATCTCTATTTCTTAAGGAGACAGGTTGCATCAGGTTTCTACATTTTGAAACAGAAGTAAGATGTGACTCTGAATGGAAATGGCCTGTTTAATATATATTCACTATTAAACAAAACATAATCTTTTAGGGGTCTCTGTCTCACTACAAAAGTCTCTGTGGTGTAGCCAGTGCTGACAGCTAGTGGTAAAAATCAGCTGGTTCTGGTTTTCTTGCCTGGTTTGCTTGTCATTAGTGTAACGGCAACTGGATAGACCAGCAAGGCTTTAAGAATCAAGTACGATCAAAGGTATCTTAATGATTGTTATGCAAAAGATGGAGTGTACAAATATAAGTTCTGTTAGAATTACAGCAACACGCCAAACCATGGATATCCAATATCTAGTGCACAGTAGCATGTAGTGAATCTCTCATTAAGCATGTTGAGCATTGCAACTTTATATGTTACAAACCGTCTGAAAACCAAGGACTTTGGTACTGCATTAAAGTGTCTATACCGCCAAAAAGTTATTTTAGGTTTTCATCATCTCTATGACATCTAAAAATGTCTTCAAACCCAAAAAAGTGATTTCCGATGCTTTTTGCCATAAAATCAAGCTTTAAATTTCCCGCCTTGGCCACGCCCAATGAAGATGACCGCGTAATGTTAGATTGGTGATGAATGACGTCACTTCAGGAATATCTCGAAGCTTTATGCTTTTATTTTGCTTGCTTGACGACCGCATTGCTTCGCAGACTTCAATTTGTTTGTTTTTTGGCGAGAAAAACTCCTCACCACTACTGAAACAACAATTACCTAAACTAGAAGGATCTCGTGATTCCTGACTTGACGTCACGACCCATTCAGAAACCCAGACTCTTTCCTGCACTGACTCACGGTCAACTTCATTGGGCGTGGCTGATGCGGGAACTTTAAGGCGATATCTTAGGGCGTTAAAATCTCAGAATCCAATTTTTTTTCTTAGAATACCTTTTTACACAGTATAGAGTTACCATAACTATAAAAACCCTGTTGGCGGTATAGACACTTTAAAATAATATGCTAAGTAATAATTTAATGCTTGGTCAAAAACAATAAAGGCAATTTGAAAATAAAAAAATGTTTATTGCACAACCTAGTCATCTGCTCCCAGGTGTGTTTGAACTAATTAAATACAGTTAGCCCACAGTCATGAATGAATGTTACAAAGGCTACAGGAGACATGGCAAACTTGAATCCAGCTACTGTTCCACTAGCCCTTTGGTGGACCAGAACTTACGCATACACTAGGATTTGACAAATCGTAAAAGTCAGTGCCTTGATAACAAATCAAGTAAAGCACTGGTTACTCAACTACTGGTATTCAGCTGACTTCCCTCTGGCTAGCCCTGCAAAAATTTAATTCTGTTACTAAATGTTTGTCGTTATCCAATGCATGGAATCTTGACAACTGTTTGCTCTCTGTTCACAAAGATCCTTACTCTCTTCTCTTCCAAATTCTTTACGACAAAGCTGTTTTCAGGAATGATTTGAATCTGCAAATGCGATGAATTAAAATACGGACACAGTTATTTAGCCAGGGCGGCAACAAAGAAAGGCTCATTACCCAGTTTGTAATGGTTGGATTTGAATAGATATGAGCACCTCACCCCTATGAGCAACACTTTGTAATACTTG
>JAHPZR010023795.1:0-14764 GCA_019787425.1 Platygyra sinensis
TTTTCAGACGGTTTGTAACATATAAAGTTGCAATGCTCAACATGCTTAATGCGAGATTCACTACATGCTACTGTGCACTAGATATTGGATATCCATGGTTTGGCGTGTTGCTGTAATTCTAACAGAACTTATATTTGTACACTCCATCTTTTGCATAACAATCATTAAGATACCTTTGATCCTACTTGATTCTTAAAGCCTTGCTGGTCTATCCAGTTGCCGTTACACTAATGACAAGCAAACCAGGCAAGAAAACCAGAACCAGCTGATTTTTACCACTAGCTGTCAGCAGTGGATACAACACAGAGACTTTTGTAGTGAGACAGAGACTCCTAAAAGATTATGTTTTGTTTAATAGTGAATATATATTAAACAGGCCATTTCCATTCAGAGTCACATCTTACTTCTGTTTCAAAATGTAGAAACCTGATGCAACCTGTCTCCTTAAGAAATAGAGATCATGTACTTTGTTTCTATCAGTTTTTAGTACGAATCTACTAGCATTCTACAATGGTATTCTCTGACTAGCTACACTACTTGCTATCTAGATAGTGATAGTAGATTGTAACTTAGCAAAATGACAGCCCCTTCTATGCATTTTTGAGGTGTCTGTGAAGAGGATTTAGATAAAGTTTTGAATGACTAGTAGATTTATACTAAAACAATTAGATTATTCGCTCTCCATTTCTATGTGTGATAGAAATCTTGAACTCATAATCTAGTTGTTTAATAGAAACATGATTTTAAAACCAATGAGTGCACTATTTTTTGGGCTATTTTCTAAAATCATAAGTTCTACTGATCTGAAAATGAATGAGAACAAACTATATTCTTTCAAACCTTTTTGAGCAAGGCAAGTTGGAAATGACCTTTAAACTATGACTTATCAAATAAAAATCAATAACCTTCAGGCAATATGAGGACAGCACATCAACTGTCCCAAACACAACAACCAATGCCAGAATATTTATTTCCCTTAACTATTCAACTGGCAGGAAAGTAAGCAGGAATACGTTCCTATAATATTCCAAAAACAGGAGAGAACTGCCACGAAAGTGTAGCCCCCTTTGAAAATGCTAATACTTACTTTTATGTAGCACTAACTGCACGCAATTTCAGTTCATAAAGGAAGGTTAATACAAGCAATTGCATTGTGACAGTGAAAGACATTGTGCTTGTTACATATTATATGACAAGATACAAAACCATTCTCCTTTTATGTTTTAGTATCTTTTGTACTATCTTCAAGCTAAAATAATAGTTAAATCAAGTACAGTTTCTATTATAGTGTTAAGATGTAATAGAATTTTTTTTACTGAAATATAGTAGAACATTTCTTGAATCTTGTCATTTAATAAGTAAAATTATATGCAAAATGCAATTACTTAGATTTATTCTTTATCCTCTAGCAACATTGGTTCACACGGAAGTCAACTTTCTATACAGACTTTTCTTTTGTAGGCTAATTACCTTTTGCAATCTGTTAGTTTTCAGAAATCTCAGAGATTTTTAGCAAATAAATTCATTTTAGAAAAATCATCATTTTCTGCTTAATAAGAGAAACATGGTTACTATACATGGTGATATTTTCTAAACTAGGTCTATTCAATTTGCTATTTACAATAAGATTTCATCAATTGAAAATCACTTTTATGAAATGTAAAACAAAACCTGAGTATTCTACTTGTTGTCAAGTAAACATGAAAAAGTTAATAGAATTATTTCCTTACAGTGCAGAAATGTATCGGACATGTATATGCATGTAAGCTACACGTATCAAGGAAAAATTTTTCATTACCAATTTCGTTCTAGGCATGTTTCAGTACAAAAGGTATATTTATATTTGGATGTTTTTAAAGTTTTTTGAAGTTCATCACCATTATGGTGAAAAGAAGTTTAAGTATGTTACTGCCACTTTCAATAACATGCAGACTCTAAAATTCAAAGCTCAACCAACAAAATGTGTTTTCGCTACCGTCAATCAAATGTTCAGCGGCTACTCCCAACTTCTGACTACTGCCGAGCATGTGCTAATCAACTCGTTGAGCACTATTTCAGACAACAGAACAATGCTCGGTAGTAGTCGGAAGCTGGGAGGAGCAGCCAAATATTTGATTGACAGTAGGGAAAAACATATTTATCGGTTGAGCTTTTAATTTTGGAGTCCGCATGTTATTGAAAGTTGCAGTAACAACAGCAAGCTCAGCATCCACATCGTACTGATCCAAATAAATATATAATTAGTGTTATTATAATCCAGATGATGTGATCAACATCAATATATGATTAATTGTAAAATTATTATAAGCAGTCACCTCAGTTGGCAAAAACAATGTACCAACTTGAAAGAGGTACAATGTTATTTATAACGGTCACCGTCTTTTTGAAAACTCTGGGAGTGCACAGTTTATTTCTTTAGAGGGATACTTTTATTAATTCATAAAAATTAGTTACCTTCCAGGATTGACATTCTCAAACATAAGATTTTGATCTATAATATGAACTTCTGATGGCTGCAGTAGGTGGGGGAGGCTTAGGGGGCGGGGCAGGGCGACGTGACCTTGCCATGGGTTTGGGAACACTTAGAGAAGAACTTCCAGAAGTTGATGGGCCATTTGCACTTGATGAGGGAAGATCTGTGACATTAACATAATCAGGAGGCTTGGATTTGGGGACTAACTGATCAATGTTCTCATACATCTTTAACTGAAGTGATGGATTCTGTGACAGACTTCTTGCAAATGCTCCACTGTCTGGTTTTTTCATGGTGGTTGTGTTTTCAGTTTTTGCTCTTTGACGATCTGTTGGCGGCAGTAGAGCTCTAGCTCCTTCTCTGAAGCCATTGTTGTACTTCTCGGGATTATTGGAGAGTTCGCGGGGGGAGGCGGTGCTTTTCTTACAGGTTGTAACAAATTTGAAGCTGCAGGTGCTGATGTACCAGCTTTGTAATCTTTTGGTAATGTTATATAATCTCCATCCCTGGTGTTGCAAGAAGAGGTTGATGGTAAGGATTCTGTAACATTCATGTTAGTGTCTGTTGTTTGAAAGCCTTCAGGTAAATCTTCCACAACCAAAGAGGGAAAAAACACCACGACATCCTTGAAATTCGCCATACCAGAATCCATCATCAACATTGTTGTCATCTGTTTGAAGAACTCCAACAATGTCACCCTCTTTGAATGATATTTCCTCATCACTCATTGCTTCGTAGTCATACAATGCTCTTACATAACACACTGCCAAGAAAAAGTTGAGAGAATCAAAAATAGACCTTTTTAATTACCAATTCAGTGGCCATTTTGAATTCCATAATTTGTAAGTTTCAAATAGCTGTTATGGCATGCTTAGCCAGATTTGCCCTCTGAACATGCCACAAAGTCTCTCAAATTCATAAAAATCAAAATGGCTGCTGTATCAGTAAAAAGGTCCACTAATATAACTTTTACTAGTTCAAATTAATGATGTTGGTTCTTTGCACCATGCAGTCATAAATGTCTTTTACATGAAAATCATTCAATAAGCCCTATTACTGAAGCAAGTGGCAACAAACATTAAATGAAAAACTTAACCACATGCCATGAAGCACATAACAGACTCCTCAACTACAACTGTTCATCTCATTAGAAGACTGAATCTGTACAAGAAGTTAGAAGAATGTACAAGTTTTATTTATTTATTTTTCTTTTTTGAAAGAGCATCATGCACAACACAGTATTACTTTGCATTGTATTAAATAATGTGATTTCATGCACCAGCAGTCTGCACCAGTACTTCGTGGCAGGATGGGCAACCTTAACCATACATAAATGTGAATGCACATGAGTCATCACAACTTTCAACCCTTTATTATTTTGCAAATTTAAACTTGATTTGCACTTCCAAGAGGTTACCACATGGGGTGTTATAAACTTGTGACAGAATTAGTGAGATAATTGAAAAAAATTGCCTGTGGACTTCACAACAAAAAAATAATGAGCATGTAAACTATAACACAGAAAAAAAAAAACCAACTTACAGTATTTTGTTGCAGCTGATGTTGCTTGTCCTATGCTTCTGGCACTAGCAGGTGACCCACCAGAGTGACCATCTGTGTAGGAATTACTTGGCGTGATCTGAGGTGGCGAGTGATTGGCTGCTGATCCAACTTCAACATAGGTCTCAGGAAAAAAGCCCACTTGGCCTGATTTGTTACGACCCTGACAAAATCAAGTGAATGAAATATTTGCCCTTGGCTAATGCTATACAGCTGTTGAGAACTCTGGACCTTGCAGTTTCTGTATTAATCGTATCTATAACAAAATTCTCGAACGTGATTGGTTCTCCGCGCGCCTATTTGTCACGTAATCGGCGCGCGATCACGTGGGTGTCCAATTACAGGTGTCTGATTTGAACTTTTTGTAATCGGACACCTGTAATTGGATACCCACGTGATTTTCACGCCAATTACACGCACTTTGATGGCCTCCTTAGCAATGTTTTCTACAGTTTTCAAAACTTAGGAAAAGCGCTACAGACGTTTTTGCTCAAAAGTTCTCAGAAGACATTTTCTTTCTGAAATTTCTTATAGATACGATTAATTAGTAATTGGACCTCGTGTCGTAAAATTCAGGGAGTAATCGTGCTCGTAATTTCAAATCGGCCTCGCGCTTCGCGCTCGTCCGATTTCAATATTACTCGCTCGATTACTCCCTGAATTGTACTCCACTCAGTCCAATTACTATTACTAATGAATTATGATTAAGTTTGCACTTTGGCTACAGTGAGCCGTATCACAGTCCAAGCCTTAGTTTCCATAAGAGCAAGTAGTGTGACTCTTTGTGGTTTGGATGCTAGTCCACTGCAACACATTTACTGTACTGCACAGCACAGGGAGCAGCCTTGCTGAGTGGTTAAAGCACCAGATTTGAAATCTACACGTCCTAGCCCAAATCCACTTAATAACTTTAGAGTTAACTATTACCTTGCACCAACCATCGCCATCTCTTTCTAATATTTCTAATTCTTCTCCTTCAGTAATGGTCAGTTCCTCAGAGTCTGTTGCCTGAAGAAAACATTTCAAATGTACAATTATCTCTACTTAATATTGCCGACTGTCATCTGCTGTGACGATGATTACATGAAGTAGAGCTGCCGCGTCTAACTCTGCGTCTTAAAATTATTAGGGAACAGATATTAATTTTGCATTTATTGTAAGATCAAAAAATTTCAAGGAATTATTGAAGCTTACCTAATAGGAATTTCTTGTGGGGTGGGGAGGGAGGGGGGTCGTAGCAAAATATACTTATGTGGGGGAGGTAGAAATATCTTCTGCAACTACACAAAAAGTTAACATAATTTACTTGACCATTCTGAATATGTGCACAGTATTCATAGGCATACACTGTACATACATCAAAGTTGTATAAAGCAACACAAGCCACTGGAATAGAGCAGTTAGATGACACACTTCTAGCATCTTCATCTGATGAGTAGTCTGCAGTTAAAGTGTCATCAATATCATCCCACTCGTCGTCAAATGTGTCATTGAAGTCATCGTTGAGCGAGTTGAGCGAATTCTGACTTCCATGGAAATCTAAGAATATCAAAACAACCAAACTAAGATGGATTACAGGACTGTTTAAAGATCACTTGACATTTATTTCTTTCCATGGTTTAGCTTGGTATTGCCATACATGTAACTAGTAAAACTATTACCGAGCTGTCACCTTTGCAACCATTTTTGCGCACACATCTCCTAATTCCAACGGTTTCAGATGCAAGTCGTCTCGGCTAGTCTAGCTGGATTAATGTTATTTGAGTTGACAATCCATGTTCTTAATTACTGTGATGAAGGCAATAAAAGAATCCACACTCAAACAAAAAAAAAACACTCACCAGCTTCCATGTCATTAGGGGACAAGGAATTTGCACTCTTCATCCACTCATCAACATTCACTGGCAAAACAATACAACAAAAATACTAAATTATTGAAGAACTGTTGACCTGATCTTGACTAATACTATGATCAAATAAAATTACTGTTGTGAGATAATGATAATTTTTCAATAGTTCATGGATTATGTTTCAAGTCTACACTAGTCTGAGAAAAGATTCACATCTTACCTCCAGCCTCTCGCAAGACTTCCAAACATGCTTCTGTTTTTAACTTACTTGTCTGAAAATAGACAATTATTTTGTTATTATAATTGTCTATTTCAAGAAGTACACCACAGACTCAACTTACAAACACCTCCAACAAGCAAGCAAACAAAAAGCATTTTTAATCACCTATGACACTCTTAGAAGGCCACTTCTTCTAATCATAAACATAATTATTCATTTAGGGACGTGCTTCCACTATGCAAACAGATCAGTCAGAGACTGGTGGAAATACCAGAGGAAAATGGAACAACAATTTCCAATCAAATCGGACCAATCAAGAAGAATGGCTCTTACAATTTCTCATTCATTTTCCAAGTTCCCTGAATAAGTGAAGAGAAGTAGGGTTACCGTAATGAACCAGTTTGCCAAAAATAGAATGGCGAATTTGGCTGAAATTTTCTGACTGAAATGCAGAGGTGATCTAGAATATTCCAGTCAGAAAAAAACCTTTCCAAAACTTTGACTTCTGACTGAAATTTCAAGAATTTTTCCAGAAAGCATCCTTGATTTCTTATCCCAAGGATAACCAATAGATTTGATCCTAGTGCTGTATCCAAATTAACCAACTGATCTTTTTGTGATTAATGTACTTCACCCTTTGCTATCACAAGAATATCTCCTCCATTGCCTGATTTCAATCCGTGAAAGACTAGGTAGGAGTCTGTAAATTATGGGATAAGCAACTATTGATCCATAAAGTCAGAAAGAGCAGACCAAGATTCACAAAATCCCTAATTCTGGTGTTAATCAGCTTTGACTGAGATACAGCGACTACAAAATGTCAAATTTAACAAAGAAATGTATGGCCATTTGCACGCTGTGTTGGACAGCGTTCGGATGGCCATACATTTCTTTGTAAATTTTGACATTTTCAAATGGCTGTATCTCAGTCAAAACTAGCCTAATTAACACCAAACTTGGCGATTTTGCACTTAATGGCTATGTGGATAAATAGTTACTAATCCCATAATTTACAGACTCGTACCTAGTCCTTCACGGTTTGAAATCAGGCAATGTACTGGAGTACTGGAAGAGCATGATAAACAGCTAGGACAGAACAAACCTCAATGAGTCTGATGTTCTCCTTTAGTGTTTCTGCACTCTGTTCACCCTCTTGATTACCATCTGTTGCTGCTGGTGGTACATCATCAGTCTTATCAAACAAGAGCAACATTTACCATTAATAAGTTTATTAGTTGTGTAACTATTACGCCCCGTTGGTGTTTAAATCCTATAAATAAACATTGATTGATTGGTTGATTGATTGATTCAATGACTACCACGTTCAAAGTGACATATTTACCAACAGAAGGCAAAACATACATGTATGCCCCTGTGAATTGCTAATTATATCACAGAGAATAGCTTTTTGTAGACTTACATTTTTAATACCCTGTAGTTGTTTGATCTTTGCCTTTAGATTCATTTGATCCTTAGCAAGTCTCATGGCTAACTTTCTTGCTTCTTTGTTGAGTGCTAGACCAGCATTGTGCTCTGTTGTAAGCTTTCTTACCTGATAAAAGTTTCACAAAAAGATGATTTATATCAGAGATTCAACACATTCAATCTGATGATCTTCGCACCTTTCCGCTCCCATGCCGTTCCTTACTTTCTTCACTCTAATATTATGCCTATTACAATGCTCTATTTTAAGCTTTCTTCGATGTTAATGTTTGATGTCTACAATAACACTGCCCCTCATAATATTTCACACCTCTTTACTCCCACTCAACAAATCCACTCTTACAGTACTCGCTCCTCCTCTTCTGGAAATTATTACATTAGCCACTCTAGACTAAATCAGAAAAATGATTCGTTTTCTATTAGGGGAGCCAAAATTTGGAATAGTATACCTGAAAATTTACGAAATTCTTCAAAATCTCTCTTTAAGGAAAAAGTTCATGCAATTTTGTTGAAAATATTTGAAGTTCAGGATAGTTATGCTGACCTAAACACGATAATCTAGAGCTGATTTTAAAAAATATTAGCCCCCGCTTATCTAAATAGCTGCCTTGATTTTCTTATCTCAATTTCTCTCATGACTGGCCCTTTTTATTACAAATATGGTAATAAATATGGTAATAAATCTTAAGCCGTCCACACACCACCTGCCCCAATTAGCCTTGCTACTTGCAGGTGGTGTGATATTTGTATATTTAATGCAAGAAATAAAGATGTTGTTGTTGATGATTGTTATCAATTAAGTTTTAACTAGAGATACGAGTTGGCACAACCCTTCATAGTGCAAACCATTTCTTAGATAATCTGTTATATGGCATTAAACTCATCAACAATAGATGAACTTGGGAGCTGGTGCCTTAAAGGCTGGTGGAGCCGGGCAACAATTCTGGCACAGGGAAGGAGGTATCTATCTCAACTGTGAAAGCAGCCACCACCCAGGCACTGTCACACTGATCCAGTAAGTGGAATACTTACTGATACCCAGTATGTGCCCATGGGAGGGAGGAGTGGGAAAGAAAAGCTCTGTAAATATCGGCAAGCAATTGTAAATGACCTGAAAGGCCAGCAAACAAGCACGCAAGCAAACGCACAAGTTGCCCATGCTGAGCTGAAAAAGGCCGCCCCGTGCAGTGCTAAAGAGGACAACCACTGACCAGCATTGTCTTGAGATTCACCTTGCCTAAATTTCTTTTAGCCACATTTAGTTGTGTTAAATACTGACTGAACATTAAGTGTTAAACGTTTACAGTGGTTGATGCACTAAGTTACACCTAGCCAGTTTTCATGCATACCACTTACCACCGTTTTCGTTTATACGTGATTTTGGAAAACAAAACACCCGCGGAAACGTTTCCAAAATTTCCGTCAGTCTTGCATGTTATTGACAGATCGGATCAAAATCCACCAATCACAACCACTAGTGTGACCTTCAGACCTCCTTACGCCATGCTAGTGGGCTGTGATTGGTGGATTTCAATCCGATCTGTCAATAAATTGTATGATTGATGGAAATTTTGGAAACATTTCTGGGGTGTTTTGTTTTCGAAAGTCGTGTATCAATGAAAACGGTGGTAAACTGAAAGAAAGAAAAATTGCAAATAAACATGATGATCTAATAGGCTTAAAAATCCCACCTGGCAGGAGGCAGACCTGATGTTTATTTACAAGCATGACCAAAGAGTTGAACTAGGGTCTACCAAGCAACAACTCTACCTGAGTGGCCAGAGCGGGAATTGAACCTGCGACCTTCAGATCAATTGACCAACTGGCTTAAATATTAAGCAAGTCAGTAGTCTGATCAGTCAGTATTAACCATTACCAAGAAATAAGGTAATTGATACAAGAATTATTATAATAAATAGACTTAAGGAAACAAGAGAAAAGCTTACTTTATCATGTCTGCAAGATTCAAACTCATATTGAACAACTTCTGAAAACACTTTATTCTTTGCCAGGAAAGATTGAAGGGAAACATCTCTGTTAATCTGGAAAACAACAAAACAGAAAAGACTATAAAATATTCATCCAAAATATAACAACAACAACAATAACAAAAATACAACAACAATAATAACAACAATAACAATAACAACAACAATAATAACAACATAATAATAATTTAATAAAATAATGGAGTCCTCTAAAAAATTAAAGTCTGCAATATAACTTTAATGTCTAAAATACAGAATAGTCATAGCTAAAAACTTAAGACTACAACTGAGGTTTAAAACTAGAACTAAGATAAAAAAAAACTACAGTTAAAAACTATGGTAAGCTTCTCAAAAACCACTTTTTTTGCATAATTAGAGTAATCAGATGCAGGATTGTAGATACAGACTTAAACGAAAAGTAAGGCAGCATGAAATGAGAGTCTGAGAGATATTCATAAGATTTGGACTGGAGCTGCATTAGGACACTTTGGTTGGCTGGGCAAGGTACACAGCCATCCAAATGGAGAGCAGAAAGGAAAAGAATGTATGCAGTCCCTACAATCCCTGGGTTCTTCATCAGATCCACTACTAGTTTCATTTTAACAACATCATTGAAAACTTTTCAGCTTACAGTGTTTGCATGTGATACCACTGTTTCAAATCCCAGCATGGCATTCTTGCAAGCATCCACTTCAACTTGACCAAGGGTGGTGAAGTATCCTCTTAGCTGGTCAAAAAAATCGCCATCTAAAGTCTGCATTATAAGAAACAAATCAGTGATATTTATTTGGCAATGGACTGTGCATGTATTTTTCAAAATATAACAACTCAGAGGGATAGTATTGTGACTCGCAATAAATTATTTTTAATTGGAGTTGATTATCTTAAGTTACTGGTAGGTCTGTTTACATGTGTATATCTAAATTATGGAGAGAAATAACACAGGTTGGTTTTATACAATATATTTTGCAATTAATTTATTTCTTTGTGAGCTTAAGATTTCCAATAATGTGTTCTGGTGGTACAATGTAGCTGTTTCACAGCATAACTTACAGACATAATATCTTCCAACTCTTTGCAGAAGTATCTTGTCATGTGTGCATTAGCTGCAGCCAGCGATAAAATGTATTCATTTCTAGCCATTGCTGCCCGTCTCTCACATATTTCACGCCTACTGGAGCTCTGTGAAGGTGAACAAAAAATGTGAACATTGAGGAACTTCCGAGTATTAATTAATCTTTCAATGTGACCCCTGTGATCTAAAAGTATTTCCGGGGTCTGCATTATAGGAGCAGTGTGTGTTCTGTAACGAGCATTGTAGTGAGCTACGAAGCAATGAGTGGTGAGGAAATATCATTCAAACGAGGGTGTTACATTGTGTGAGTTCTTCAAATCAGATGACGACGATGTTGCTTGGATGGATTCTGGTATGGCGAATTTCAAGCGACTGTCAGGTCGGTGTTTTTCCCCTCCTGTTGGTTGGTGGAAGATGTATACCTGAAGGCTTTTCAAACAACCAGACACTAACATGAACTGTTGCAGAATACCCTTACCTTCAAGCCCCATCCTCTTTCTTGCCAACACGGCAGGGCTGGAAGTATCTATATAGACCATTTACCAAACAGATTACAAAGCATGGGTAGCATCAGCCCACTGCAGACTTCCCAATTTGTTACTAACCTGTGAAGAAACAGCACCGCGCCTCCCCCTAGCGAACTCGCCAATAATCCGCGAGAAGTACAAACATATCGGCTTCGAGGAGAAGGAGAGCTAGAGCTCTACTAGACGACTCAACAGATCGTCAAAGTGTAGCAGAGAAACTGAAAAACACAACCACCATGACAAAACACCGAACAGTGCAGCATTTGCAAGAAGTACTGTCACAGAATCTCATCAGCTTCAGTTTAAGAGATGTATGAGACAGCATCTGATCAGTAAGTCGCCACAAATCCAAGCCTCCTGATGAATGTTAATGTCCACAGATCCTTCCCTCATCAAGTGCAGAATGTGCGCCCCCATCCAACTTCTGGAAGTATCTTCCCTCTAAGTGTTCTCCGAACCCATGGCAAGGTCACCGATCGTCCCTGGCCCCGCCCCCTTAAAGCCTCCCCCACCCTACTGCACCCATCAGAAGTTCATATTAATAGATCAAAATCCTTATTGTTGTGGAATGTCACTCACTGGAAAGGTAACTAATTATTTATGAAGTTAATAAAAGTATCACCTCTAAAGAAATTAAAACTGTGCCCACTCCCAGAGTTTTCAAACAAAGACGGTGGGACCGTTATTTAAATCAGACATTGTACCCTCTTTCCAGTTGGTGACATTGTTTTTTGAGCCACTGAGGTGAACTGCCTTATAATAGTTTTACAATTTTAATTCATAGATTGATGTTGATCATCTATCATCTGGACTTATAATAACACTAATTATATATTTATTCGTGATCAGTACAGCATCGTCGGATGCTAGAGCTTTGCTGTTGTTACTGGCAACTTTCAATAACATGCGCGACTACCAAAATTAAAAGGCTCAACCTGCTATAAATATTGTTTTTTCCCTACTAGTCATATCCAAATATTTGGCTGGTCTCCTCCCAGCTTGCCGACTACTAAACCTGAGCTCTTGTTCTGTGGTGCTGTAAATAGTGCCTACAACGAGGTTGATTAGTCACATGCTCGGCAGTAGATCAGAAGTTGTGGGAGTAGCCGCTCGAAACATTTGATTGCCAGGTAGCGAGGCGAAAAACACATTTTGTTTGGTTGAGCTTTGGATTTTATGAGTCTCGCATGTTATTGGAAATAGTGGCAAGTAGCATAGCTTAAAACTTTCTTTTCACCATGAATGGTGGATGAAACTTGCAAAAAAACTTTAAAAACATTCCAAAATCATAAATAGTACCTTTCTGTAACTTGAAGACAGTGCCTTTAGAACGTAAACTGCGGTAATGAAAATTTTTCCTTGCATGGACGTGTAGCTTACATGGCAATCCCTATACATGTCCGAATACATTTCTGCCACTGCTAAGGATAATAATTCTCATTAAACTTTTTCATGTTTAGCTTGACAAACAAGTCGCAATACTCAGAGGGTTTGGTTTTACATTTCATAAAAGTGATTTTCAATTGATGAATATCTATATATGTAAAATAGCAAATTGAATTAGTACCGTAAGTTTTAGCCCCCCCAAATAATCCACCATGTATATAGGTAGATCCATGTTTATCTCTTAGTAGAGACCAGAAAAATGGATGATTTTTCTAAAATGCAAATTTATTGCTAAATAATCAAGTCTGCCTGAGTTTTTCTGAAAAACCTAACAGATTGCAAAAGGTAATTAGCCTTACAAAAGCCATAAAGTCTGTATGAAGAAGAGTTTGACTTCCCGTGTCGAAACCAATGTTGCTTAGAGTGAATAGAGGTAGACTAAATCTGAGTCAAGTTGCCAATTTTGCATTATAATTTTACATTAAATTAAAATGACAAGATTCAAGAAATGTTTCTAACTATAGTTTCAGTCAAAAAAGTCCCTATATAGCATCTTAAACTACCTATCAAATAGAAACTGTCACTTGATTTATAACATCTTATTTTAGCTTGAAGATAGGTACAAAAGATATCTAAAATAACACCATAAAAGGAGGAATGGTTTTGTATCTCTGTCACTTCTAATATGTAACAAAGCACATATGTCTTTCACTGTCACAATGTCAATTTGCTTGTATTAAACCCTCCTTTATATGAACTGAAATTGCGTGGGGGGGGCACACAGTTAGTGCTACATAAAAGGTAAGTATTCAGCTATTTTCAAAGGGGGCTACCACTTTTCGTGCTAGTTTCTCTCCTGTTTTTTTGGAAGATTATAGGAACGTATTCCTGGCTTTACGTTCCTGCTCAGTTGAATAGTTTACGGAAATAAGATATTTCTGGCATTGGTTGTGTAGTGTTCTGGGACAGGTTGGATAGTGCTGTCCTCGTAGTGCCCTGAAGGTTATTTGATTTTTATTTGATACAGTCATAGTTGTTAAAGGTCATTTCCAACTTCGCCTTGCTCAAAAAAGGTTTTGAAAGCACTATAGTTTGTTTCTCATTCATGTTTCAGATCAGTATGAACTTATGCAGTTTAGAAAAATAGCCCAAGAAGAATAGGTGCACGCATTCGGTTTTAAAATCATGTTTCTATTAAACAAACTAGGATTATTGAGTTTCAAGGATTTCTATCACGGTCACACATAGACCATGGGAGAGGCGAATAATCTGAATTGTTATTTAGTATAGAAATCTCCTAGTCATTCCAGCAACTTTAATCATAAATCCTCTTCAGCAGACACCTCAACAATGACATAGAAAGGGGCTGTCATTTTTGCTGAAGTGTACGACACATTCTACCTATGCACTATCTTTAGGGATAGGCGAAGTAGTGTATGCCTAGTCAGAGAATAGACCTTTGTATAAAAAAAAAAAAAGAAAACAAACAAAAAAAAAAAAAAGATGCTAGTAGATTCGTACTAGAAACATGATAGTTCAAACAAAGTTACATGCATCTCATATTTCTTAAGGAGACAGGTTGGCATCAGGTTTCTGCATGTTTGAAACAGAAGTAAGATGTGACTAACTGAATAGGTAGGGAAAATGGCCTCTGTTATTATATATTTCACCTATTAACACACAAAACATCAATCTTTTTAGGAGTCTCTGTCTCACAAAAAAAACATACAAAAGTCCTCTGGGTCTGTATCCACTGGCTGACAGCTAGTGGTAAAAAATACAAGCTGGGTTCTGGTTTTCTGGCCTGGGATTGCTTGTCATTAGTGTAACGGCAACTGCGATAGACCAGCACCGCATAAGGCCTTTAAGAATCAAGTAGGATCCAGAAGGTATCTTAATCATTGTTATGCACAAAGATGCGAGTGTTACAAATATCAGGTTCTGATTAGAAATCTAAAACAGGCAAACACGCCAAACCAATGGATAGTCTGCAATATCTATGTCGCACTCAGTTGTCAGTGTTATGTGAAATCCTCGCACTAATTAAGCATGTTGAGCATTGCCAACCTTCTATACTAGATGTACAAACCCGTCTGAAAACCAAGGGACTTCTGGTACTGCATATAAAATAATGATGCTACAGGTAATAATTGTGAATGCTGGGGGAGTCAACAACCCCCAATCAAGGCAATTATGACAATAAAAAATGTTCTATTGCACACAACTCTAGTCATCTGCTCCC
>JAHPZR010023796.1:0-18154 GCA_019787425.1 Platygyra sinensis
AATCACCGCTCAGGGGAGGGGTAAGTTAATTAGCGACCCTATAATCAACTGGCTTTGTCTGGGAATGTAAATCATTTGGACTCGACTCCTAGCATGAAATGATTTCTCAATTTTGTGTTTTTCTCTTACAAACAGAAGGATTCTAGTCCTTCTTAAAATTATTGTATCGTTAGGCAGGGGGAGAACAGGACGGGAGCTTAGAGAATCCGGTGAATAAATAGAAAGTTAATTTCCAACTTTCAAAACTTTCCATGCCTTGCTCATTTGATCTCAGTGTTGACTCTATACGGATGATTGACTAAAGCGAAACATTTCCTGCTATTTAGAAACCTTCAGCTCATTTTTTCAGATCCCTTCTGAGTTGCCAAAATTACATTTCTTTGTGACAGTTTTAAAGCGATATAAAGTGGAAGAAGAGAGCTAGAGCCGACATAAGTCACACATAAAGAGACTCACATTATCTCTAACAATTTCCTTTGAATGTATCGCTCTGTTTCGTTCTGTTCTCGATCTGTTCAGCATAGGCACAAAATTAAACTTCATTTACGGATGTTTTTCACATTTGAACCCAAACAAACCCCTATTAACCTATCTAAAAACGATCTAACTCAAATAATAAGTCTTTCAACACCAGTACAGTGCAACCTTAATGCAGTGGCCTCGGAATATAAAAAACTCGTCAAATTTATGCATAATTCCCTTACCTGAAATCCAAGGAAAAAAGACAAAGAGGTGTCACCGGCCTTGTAGTTAATAATGTTAGAAACTGAAATATGTTAGAAAGTGCTCAGGTTTGTCCAGAGAAACAATGAAAAACAAAACAAACGAAACCGCCTCTGAAAACAAAACAACTACAATGAAGATATCCGCATTCCCGCCAAAATATCACCTCGACATCATGACGAGTCTCTTCCTTGTGTTTACATTCATCAAGTTTCTCTGCATGGTTCGGCGGCGATGGTCGTTAATTAGTAAAACTTGCTTCTAAAATGTCCCTTCTGAGACAGAAATTATTCAAATGGAAGGAGAAGCCGAAAATACCCAAGACAGAATGGCCAGAACTCGTGGGAAAGGTAGCTTTAAACAAATTACTCTTTTTTGTTTGTGATCATGGGAACAGAAGACATGGTGAAATATGTGCACTTTACAAGGAAAATTTATATCACGATTTAACGCGATCGAATTCCTTTTAGAGGCCGAGTAACATTTAAATTATAAAAAACCGCGGTTGTGGTTTCAGTAGTTGTTTATGAGTTTGCTTTCGTGAAAATGATGCTCAAAAAGGCCAGATGTGAAATTGGAAGCAACGATCCAACCTGCTGAGCTGCGAGAGCGATAAGCTATGACCTAAATGGGTGTACAGATAAGATGTTTAAATTTACATTGGGCAATTATTATTTTTCTCAGCTTTATATTAGGTAATTTCGGTTTCATCGTGGAGCTTTTGCTCCTCGAGGAGGACAATACAAAATCTAAATGATGATTACGTATACTTTTTTAAAATTTATGCAGTTAAGTCGTTTCACCATCGTCACGTCATAAAACACCTTGACTGTGTAAAATTTTCTTGCTAATTTTAGTAATTATAGCATAAAATGATTCCAAATAATAGATTCCAAAAATTCCCAAATTTTCAATGTTTTACGGTCAATGCTCTTTTATTAATATTCTTTTATTAAAATAAAGGATCTAATGATAAATTTATACAATTATGAATCACAGTATAAATTTAGATGACGAGAATAACTTTGCTTACATTGTGTAAAAATAATTATAAAATAACTGAGCCACCTTGCACCCTCTCATTGGTCTATAGGTGTGTTTACATGAGAGTATGTAAACACCGTTATGACGTTTCAGATTTGCACATATTTTTAAGAATTATTTTATAAAAGCAATGGAGCCACTTTTTCCGTGTTTACAGAGCCTCATCCTAACACTTGGAGGGTTGGGAGAATTCTTTAAAGTTATGCAAACCCTTGACTTTGTCTCGGGTTTGCATTACTGTCTCAAATTCTACCAACCCTCCTTGTGTTTAGATGAGGCTATGTAACCACGGAAAAAGTGCTGTTCTATTGCATAGTTTCATTTAACTTCCAAAATGAATTAAAACCTTTTACAGGATGCCGAAGAAGCAACTACAGTTATAGACAAGGAACATCCAGGATTAAAAGTAAATATAACATATTTAACAAATACCCACCCATACTTCCTTGCTTTAACTTTTAATTATTAATTTATATAAAAGCAGGATTAAAGTTTCTGTTAAAAGCAGGCTCAGACTCACAAAATTATTTTAGCAACAGGGTGGGGGGGGGGGGGGGGTGGGGGATGCACTTTTTATTGATCTGAATCATGTATGCAGAAGACCTGATTTACTCTCAGATGGTTCCAGGTGCGGACTACACCCTTGACGACCAGGGAAAGGAATAATTGTATGCAATGAAAGATTCCAGCCAATATTCAGGGGCAAATTTCTTTTATAAAATCAACAAATCTTTCATAATATACAATGATCTCTTTACTTTTTTCGGTGTTAACTGTTTTCCAAATAGTAATAGATTGTTTTTTGCAACAATCATAAAATGTTCCTTTTCTGCTTGTCATACAAAAACCTGATCTTCCAAGTCCCATTGCATACCGATGCATGGGAAGGTCACAAACTAGGGCCTCTAATTACTGTAAAACACCGCCGTGGCTGTGAAGGGTGTCATCCACCCATGGAGCCCTTTGACTCACTTCCTAAAAGTGCCTTTAAAAAGCATGTGATTTGCTATTCTTAATAATGGAGGCTGAGGATGATTATGTTGAAACGCCTATTCTTCTCTGTAAAATTGCAAATTTTTGAATAGTTTTTGTTAGACCTTCTTATACTTCATATCCTCCTGTTTTCGTTTTCGTGTCATCTTGTTTTTTTTCTTTTATTCCTTTCATTTAATATCGTATGTAAGGTAATATTGTTGTAACCTAATAATTAACATTTTAACCACGGACTGTGTGTTGCTCCGCCCACCGCGATTAGCCTTTGCTATTTGTGGGCGGAGACTGACCGTACTTTTTAAATATAAAGTAACAATAAATAGAAATTGAAAAAAAAAAATTGAATAAATCAGGTCTTTCATGCACCTGTTTCAGCTTGATAACAAATGCATTTGCCCTCCTCTGCTGCTAATTTAAATACCATCAATAAATAAACGGGATAAATTCTTATATGAACAAGTATTTAAAACTCATCCCAACAGTACAGTTAAGGAGCTGGAGATTTAATGCAATATTTAGTACACTTCATAAAATCAGTTTAATTTGTTCTTATAAATTCAGTTTTTTGGCCCATTTGTCTGTAAGAGAAATACATATGACTTCATGTGTCAGAGGAGATGGGTTTTAGCCTTTTTTTCCCTTTTCTCCCAGGGGTCATTTGACGAAGGGTCAATTAAGTATTACAATCAAGTATTACAAAGTGTTGCTCATAGGGGTGAGGTGCTCATATCTATTCAAATCCAACCATTACAAACTGGATAATGAGCCTTTCTTTGTTGCCGCCCTGGCTAAATAACTGTGTTCGTATTTTAATTCATCGCATTTGCAGATTCAAATCATTCCTGAAAACAGCTTTGTCGTAAAGAATTTGGAAGAGAAGAGAGTAAGGATCTTTGTGAACAGAGAGCAAACAGTTGTCAAGATTCCATGCATTGGATAACGACAAACATTTAGTAACAGAATTAAATTTTTGCAGGGCTAGCCAGAGGGAAGTCAGCTGAGTACCAGTAGTTGAGTAACCAGTGCTTTACTTGATTTGTTATCAAGGCACTGACTTTTACGATTTGTCAAATCCTAGTGTATGCGTAAGTTCTGGTCCACCAAAGGGCTAGTGGAACAGTAGCTGGATTCAAGTTTGCCATGTCTCCTGTAGCCTTTGTAACATTTATTCATGCCTGTGGGCTAACTGTATTTAATTAGTTCAAACACACCTGGGAGCAGATGACTAGGTTGTGCAATAAACATTTTTTTATTTTCAAATTGCCTTTATTGTTTTTGACCAAGCATTAAATTATTACTTAGCATATTATTTTAATGCAGTACCATAAGTCCTTGGTTTTCAGACGGTTTGTAACATATAAAGTTGCAATGCTCAACATGCTTAATGCGAGATTCACTACATGCTACTGTGCACTAGATATTGGATATCCATGGTTTGGCGTGTTGCTGTAATTCTAACAGAACTTATATTTGTACACTCCATCTTTTGCATAACAATCATTAAGATACCTTTGATCCTACTTGATTCTTAAAGCCTTGCTGGTCTATCCAGTTGCCGTTACACTAATGACAAGCAAACCAGGCAAGAAAACCAGAACCAGCTGATTTTTACCACTAGCTGTCAGCAGTGGATACAACACAGAGACTTTTGTAGTGAGACAGAGACTCCTAAAAGATTATGTTTTGTTTAATAGTGAATATATATTAAACAGGCCATTTCCATTCAGAGTCACATCTTACTTCTGTTTCAAAATGTAGAAACCTGATGCAACCTGTCTCCTTAAGAAATAGAGATCATGTACTTTGTTTCTATCAGTTTTTAGTACGAATCTACTAGCATTCTACAATGGTATTCTCTGACTAGCTACACTACTTGCTATCTAGATAGTGATAGTAGATTGTAACTTAGCAAAATGACAGCCCCTTCTATGCATTTTTGAGGTGTCTGTGAAGAGGATTTAGATAAAGTTTTGAATGACTAGTAGATTTATACTAAAACAATTAGATTATTCGCTCTCCATTTCTATGTGTGATAGAAATCTTGAACTCATAATCTAGTTGTTTAATAGAAACATGATTTTAAAACCAATGAGTGCACTATTTTTTGGGCTATTTTCTAAAATCATAAGTTCTACTGATCTGAAAATGAATGAGAACAAACTATATTCTTTCAAACCTTTTTGAGCAAGGCAAGTTGGAAATGACCTTTAAACTATGACTTATCAAATAAAAATCAATAACCTTCAGGCAATATGAGGACAGCACATCAACTGTCCCAAACACAACAACCAATGCCAGAATATTTATTTCCCTTAACTATTCAACTGGCAGGAAAGTAAGCAGGAATACGTTCCTATAATATTCCAAAAACAGGAGAGAACTGCCACGAAAGTGTAGCCCCCTTTGAAAATGCTAATACTTACTTTTATGTAGCACTAACTGCACGCAATTTCAGTTCATAAAGGAAGGTTAATACAAGCAATTGCATTGTGACAGTGAAAGACATTGTGCTTGTTACATATTATATGACAAGATACAAAACCATTCTCCTTTTATGTTTTAGTATCTTTTGTACTATCTTCAAGCTAAAATAATAGTTAAATCAAGTACAGTTTCTATTATAGTGTTAAGATGTAATAGAATTTTTTTACTGAAATATAGTAGAACATTTCTTGAATCTTGTCATTTAATAAGTAAAATTATATGCAAAATGCAATTACTTAGATTTATTCTTTATCCTCTAGCAACATTGGTTCACACGGAAGTCAACTTTCTATACAGACTTTTCTTTTGTAGGCTAATTACCTTTTGCAATCTGTTAGTTTTCAGAAATCTCAGAGATTTTTAGCAAATAAATTCATTTTAGAAAAATCATCATTTTCTGCTTAATAAGAGAAACATGGTTACTATACATGGTGATATTTTCTAAACTAGGTCTATTCAATTTGCTATTTACAATAAGATTTCATCAATTGAAAATCACTTTTATGAAATGTAAAACAAAACCTGAGTATTCTACTTGTTGTCAAGTAAACATGAAAAAGTTAATAGAATTATTTCCTTACAGTGCAGAAATGTATCGGACATGTATATGCATGTAAGCTACACGTATCAAGGAAAAATTTTTCATTACCAATTTCGTTCTAGGCATGTTTCAGTACAAAAGGTATATTTATATTTGGATGTTTTTAAAGTTTTTTTGAAGTTCATCACCATTATGGTGAAAAGAAGTTTAAGTATGTTACTGCCACTTTCAATAACATGCAGACTCTAAAATTCAAAGCTCAACCAACAAAATGTGTTTTTCGCTACCGTCAATCAAATGTTCAGCGGCTACTCCCAACTTCTGACTACTGCCGAGCATGTGCTAATCAACTCGTTGAGCACTATTTCAGACAACAGAACAATGCTCGGTAGTAGTCGGAAGCTGGGAGGAGCAGCCAAATATTTGATTGACAGTAGGGAAAAACATATTTATCGGTTGAGCTTTTAATTTTGGAGTCCGCATGTTATTGAAAGTTGCAGTAACAACAGCAAGCTCAGCATCCACATCGTACTGATCCAAATAAATATATAATTAGTGTTATTATAATCCAGATGATGTGATCAACATCAATATATGATTAATTGTAAAATTATTATAAGCAGTCACCTCAGTTGGCAAAAACAATGTACCAACTTGAAAGAGGTACAATGTTATTTATAACGGTCACCGTCTTTTTGAAAACTCTGGGAGTGCACAGTTTATTTCTTTAGAGGGATACTTTTATTAATTCATAAAAATTAGTTACCTTCCAGGATTGACATTCTCAAACATAAGATTTTGATCTATAATATGAACTTCTGATGGCTGCAGTAGGTGGGGGAGGCTTAGGGGGCGGGGCAGGGCGACGTGACCTTGCCATGGGTTTGGGAACACTTAGAGAAGAACTTCCAGAAGTTGATGGGCCATTTGCACTTGATGAGGGAAGATCTGTGACATTAACATAATCAGGAGGCTTGGATTTGGGGACTAACTGATCAATGTTCTCATACATCTTTAACTGAAGTGATGGATTCTGTGACAGACTTCTTGCAAATGCTCCACTGTCTGGTTTTTTCATGGTGGTTGTGTTTTCAGTTTTTGCTCTTTGACGATCTGTTGGCGGCAGTAGAGCTCTAGCTCCTTCTCCTGAAGCCATTGTTGTACTTCTCGGGATTATTGGAGAGTTCGCGGGGGGAGGCGGTGCTTTTCTTACAGGTTGTAACAAATTTGAAGCTGCAGGTGCTGATGTACCAGCTTTGTAATCTTTTGGTAATGTTATATAATCTCCATCCCTGGTGTTGCAAGAAGAGGTTGATGGTAAGGATTCTGTAACATTCATGTTAGTGTCTGTTGTTTGAAAGCCTTCAGGTAAATCTTCCACAACCAAAGAGGGAAAAACACCACGACATCCTTGAAATTCGCCATACCAGAATCCATCATCAACATTGTTGTCATCTGTTTGAAGAACTCCAACAATGTCACCCTCTTTGAATGATATTTCCTCATCACTCATTGCTTCGTAGTCATACAATGCTCTTACATAACACACTGCCCATTGCAGACTGGAATACTTTTAATACAAGGGTCACATTGAAATATTATTTACTCGGAGTTCTCAATGTTCATTTTTGTTCACCTTCACAGAGCTCCAGTAGGCGTGAAATATGTGAGAGACGGGCAGCAATGGCTAGAAATGAATACATTTTATCGCTGGCTGCAGCTAATGCACACATGACAAGATACTTCTGCAAAGAGTTGGAAGATATTATGTCTGTAAGTTATGCTGTGAAACCAGCTACATTGTACCACCAGAACACATTATTGGAAATCTTAAGCTCACAAAGAAATAAATTAATTGCAAAATATATTGTATAAAACCAACCTGTGTTATTTCTCTCCATAATTTAGATATACACATGTAAACAGACCTACCAGTAACTTAAGATAATCAACTCCAATTAAAAATAATTTATTGCGAGTCACAATACTATCCCTCTGAGTTGTTATATTTTGAAAAATACATGCACAGTCCATTGCCAAATAAATATCACTGATTTGTTTCTTATAATGCAGACTTTAGATGGCGATTTTTTTGACCAGCTAAGAGGATACTTCACCACCCTTGGTCAAGTTGAAGTGGATGCTTGCAAGAATGCCATGCTGGGATTTGAAACAGTGGTATCACATGCAAACACTGTAAGCTGAAAAGTTTTCAATGATGTTGTTAAAATGAAACTAGTAGTGGATCTGATGAAGAACCCAGGGATTGTAGGGACTGCATACATTCTTTTCCTTTCTGCTCTCCATTTGGATGGCTGTGTACCTTGCCCAGCCAACCAAAGTGTCCTAATGCAGCTCCAGTCCAAATCTTATGAATATCTCTCAGACTCTCATTTCATGCTGCCTTACTTTTCGTTTAAGTCTGTATCTACAATCCTGCATCTGATTACTCTAATTATGCAAAAAAAGTGGTTTTTGAGAAGCTTACCATAGTTTTTAACTGTAGTTTTTTTTTATCTTAGTTCTAGTTTTAAACCTCAGTTGTAGTCTTAAGTTTTTAGCTATGACTATTCTGTATTTTAGACATTAAAGTTATATTGCAGACTTTAATTTTTTAGAGGACTCCATTATTTTATTAAATTATTATTATGTTGTTATTATTGTTGTTGTTATTGTTATTGTTGTTATTATTGTTGTTGTATTTTTGTTATTGTTGTTGTTGTTATATTTTGGATGAATATTTTATAGTCTTTTCTGTTTTGTTGTTTTCCAGATTAACAGAGATGTTTCCCTTCAATCTTTCCTGGCAAAGAATAAAGTGTTTTCAGAAGTTGTTCAATATGAGTTTGAATCTTGCAGACATGATAAAGTAAGCTTTTCTCTTGTTTCCTTAAGTCTATTTATTATAATAATTCTTGTATCAATTACCTTATTTCTTGGTAATGGTTAATACTGACTGATCAGACTACTGACTTGCTTAATATTTAAGCCAGTTGGTCAATTGATCTGAAGGTCGCAGGTTCAATTCCCGCTCTGGCCACTCAGGTAGAGTTGTTGCTTGGTAGACCCTAGTTCAACTCTTTGGTCATGCTTGTAAATAAACATCAGGTCTGCCTCCTGCCAGGTGGGATTTTTAAGCCTATTAGATCATCATGTTTATTTGCAATTTTTCTTTCTTTCAGTTTACCACCGTTTTCATTGATACACGACTTTCGAAAACAAAACACCCCCAGAAATGTTTCCAAAATTTCCATCAATCATACAATTTATTGACAGATCGGATTGAAATCCACCAATCACAGCCCACTAGCATGGCGTAAGGAGGTCTGAAGGTCACACTAGTGGTTGTGATTGGTGGATTTTGATCCGATCTGTCAATAACATGCAAGACTGACGGAAATTTTGGAAACGTTTCCGCGGGTGTTTTGTTTTCCAAAATCACGTATAAACGAAAACGGTGGTAAGTGGTATGCATGAAAACTGGCTAGGTGTAACTTAGTGCATCAACCACTGTAAACGTTTAACACTTAATGTTCAGTCAGTATTTAACACAACTAAATGTGGCTAAAAGAAATTTAGGCAAGGTGAATCTCAAGACAATGCTGGTCAGTGGTTGTCCTCTTTAGCACTGCACGGGGCGGCCTTTTTCAGCTCAGCATGGGCAACTTGTGCGTTTGCTTGCGTGCTTGTTTGCTGGCCTTTCAGGTCATTTACAATTGCTTGCCGATATTTACAGAGCTTTTCTTTCCCACTCCTCCCTCCCATGGGCACATACTGGGTATCAGTAAGTATTCCACTTACTGGATCAGTGTGACAGTGCCTGGGTGGTGGCTGCTTTCACAGTTGAGATAGATACCTCCTTCCCTGTGCCAGAATTGTTGCCCGGCTCCACCAGCCTTTAAGGCACCAGCTCCCAAGTTCATCTATTGTTGATGAGTTTAATGCCATATAACAGATTATCTAAGAAATGGTTTGCACTATGAAGGGTTGTGCCAACTCGTATCTCTAGTTAAAACTTAATTGATAACAATCATCAACAACAACATCTTTATTTCTTGCATTAAATATACAAATATCACACCACCTGCAAGTAGCAAGGCTAATTGGGGCAGGTGGTGTGTGGACGGCTTAAGATTTATTACCATATTTATTACCATATTTGTAATAAAAAGGGCCAGTCATGAGAGAAATTGAGATAAGAAAATCAAGGCAGCTATTTAGATAAGCGGGGGCTAATATTTTTTAAAATCAGCTCTAGATTATCGTGTTTAGGTCAGCATAACTATCCTGAACTTCAAATATTTTCAACAAAATTGCATGAACTTTTTCCTTAAAGAGAGATTTTGAAGAATTTCGTAAATTTTCAGGTATACTATTCCAAATTTTGGCTCCCCTAATAGAAAACGAATCATTTTTCTGATTTAGTCTAGAGTGGCTAATGTAATAATTTCCAGAAGAGGAGGAGCGAGTACTGTAAGAGTGGATTTGTTGAGTGGGAGTAAAGAGGTGTGAAATATTATGAGGGGCAGTGTTATTGTAGACATCAAACATTAACATCGAAGAAAGCTTAAAATAGAGCATTGTAATAGGCATAATATTAGAGTGAAGAAAGTAAGGAACGGCATGGGAGCGGAAAGGTGCGAAGATCATCAGATTGAATGTGTTGAATCTCTGATATAAATCATCTTTTTGTGAAACTTTTATCAGGTAAGAAAGCTTACAACAGAGCACAATGCTGGTCTAGCACTCAACAAAGAAGCAAGAAAGTTAGCCATGAGACTTGCTAAGGATCAAATGAATCTAAAGGCAAAGATCAAACAACTACAGGGTATTAAAAATGTAAGTCTACAAAAAGCTATTCTCTGTGATATAATTAGCAATTCACAGGGGCATACATGTATGTTTTGCCTTCTGTTGGTAAATATGTCACTTTGAACGTGGTAGTCATTGAATCAATCAATCAACCAATCAATCAATGTTTATTTATAGGATTTAAACACCAACGGGGCGTAATAGTTACACAACTAATAAACTTATTAATGGTAAATGTTGCTCTTGTTTGATAAGACTGATGATGTACCACCAGCAGCAACAGATGGTAATCAAGAGGGTGAACAGAGTGCAGAAACACTAAAGGAGAACATCAGACTCATTGAGGTTTGTTCTGTCCTAGCTGTTTATCATGCTCTTCCAGTACTCCAGTACATTGCCTGATTTCAAACCGTGAAGGACTAGGTACGAGTCTGTAAATTATGGGATTAGTAACTATTTATCCACATAGCCATTAAGTGCAAAATCGCCAAGTTTGGTGTTAATTAGGCTAGTTTTGACTGAGATACAGCCATTTGAAAATGTCAAAATTTACAAAGAAATGTATGGCCATCCGAACGCTGTCCAACACAGCGTGCAAATGGCCATACATTTCTTTGTTAAATTTGACATTTTGTAGTCGCTGTATCTCAGTCAAAGCTGATTAACACCAGAATTAGGGATTTTGTGAATCTTGGTCTGCTCTTTCTGACTTTATGGATCAATAGTTGCTTATCCCATAATTTACAGACTCCTACCTAGTCTTTCACGGATTGAAATCAGGCAATGGAGGAGATATTCTTGTGATAGCAAAGGGTGAAGTACATTAATCACAAAAAGATCAGTTGGTTAATTTGGATACAGCACTAGGATCAAATCTATTGGTTATCCTTGGGATAAGAAATCAAGGATGCTTTCTGGAAAAATTCTTGAAATTTCAGTCAGAAGTCAAAGTTTTGGAAAGGTTTTTTTCTGACTGGAATATTCTAGATCACCTCTGCATTTCAGTCAGAAAATTTCAGCCAAATTCGCCATTCTATTTTTGGCAAACTGGTTCATTACGGTAACCCTACTTCTCTTCACTTATTCAGGGAACTTGGAAAATGAATGAGAAATTGTAAGAGCCATTCTTCTTGATTGGTCCGATTTGATTGGAAATTGTTGTTCCATTTTCCTCTGGTATTTCCACCAGTCTCTGACTGATCTGTTTGCATAGTGGAAGCACGTCCCTAAATGAATAATTATGTTTATGATTAGAAGAAGTGGCCTTCTAAGAGTGTCATAGGTGATTAAAAATGCTTTTTGTTTGCTTGCTTGTTGGAGGTGTTTGTAAGTTGAGTCTGTGGTGTACTTCTTGAAATAGACAATTATAATAACAAAATAATTGTCTATTTTCAGACAAGTAAGTTAAAAACAGAAGCATGTTTGGAAGTCTTGCGAGAGGCTGGAGGTAAGATGTGAATCTTTTCTCAGACTAGTGTAGACTTGAAACATAATCCATGAACTATTGAAAAATTATCATTATCTCACAACAGTAATTTTATTTGATCATAGTATTAGTCAAGATCAGGTCAACAGTTCTTCAATAATTTAGTATTTTTGTTGTATTGTTTTGCCAGTGAATGTTGATGAGTGGATGAAGAGTGCAAATTCCTTGTCCCCTAATGACATGGAAGCTGGTGAGTGTTTTTTTTTTGTTTGAGTGTGGATTCTTTTATTGCCTTCATCACAGTAATTAAGAACATGGATTGTCAACTCAAATAACATTAATCCAGCTAGACTAGCCGAGACGACTTGCATCTGAAACCGTTGGAATTAGGAGATGTGTGCGCAAAAATGGTTGCAAAGGTGACAGCTCGGTAATAGTTTTACTAGTTACATGTATGGCAATACCAAGCTAAACCATGGAAAGAAATAAATGTCAAGTGATCTTTAAACAGTCCTGTAATCCATCTTAGTTTGGTTGTTTTGATATTCTTAGATTTCCATGGAAGTCAGAATTCGCTCAACTCGCTCAACGATGACTTCAATGACACATTTGACGACGAGTGGGATGATATTGATGACACTTTAACTGCAGACTACTCATCAGATGAAGATGCTAGAAGTGTGTCATCTAACTGCTCTATTCCAGTGGCTTGTGTTGCTTTATACAACTTTGATGTATGTACAGTGTATGCCTATGAATACTGTGCACATATTCAGAATGGTCAAGTAAATTATGTTAACTTTTTGTGTAGTTGCAGAAGATATTTCTACCTCCCCCACATAAGTATATTTTGCTACGACCCCCCTCCCTCCCCACCCCACAAGAAATTCCTATTAGGTAAGCTTCAATAATTCCTTGAAATTTTTTGATCTTACAATAAATGCAAAATTAATATCTGTTCCCTAATAATTTTAAGACGCAGAGTTAGACGCGGCAGCTCTACTTCATGTAATCATCGTCACAGCAGATGACAGTCGGCAATATTAAGTAGAGATAATTGTACATTTGAAATGTTTTCTTCAGGCAACAGACTCTGAGGAACTGACCATTACTGAAGGAGAAGAATTAGAAATATTAGAAAGAGATGGCGATGGTTGGTGCAAGGTAATAGTTAACTCTAAAGTTATTAAGTGGATTTGGGCTAGGACGTGTAGATTTCAAATCTGGTGCTTTAACCACTCAGCAAGGCTGCTCCCTGTGCTGTGCAGTACAGTAAATGTGTTGCAGTGGACTAGCATCCAAACCACAAAGAGTCACACTACTTGCTCTTATGGAAACTAAGGCTTGGACTGTGATACGGCTCACTGTAGCCAAAGTGCAAACTTAATCATAATTCATTAGTAATAGTAATTGGACTGAGTGGAGTACAATTCAGGGAGTAATCGAGCGAGTAATATTGAAATCGGACGAGCGCGAAGCGCGAGGCCGATTTGAAATTACGAGCACGATTACTCCCTGAATTTTACGACACGAGGTCCAATTACTAATTAATCGTATCTATAAGAAATTTCAGAAAGAAAATGTCTTCTGAGAACTTTTGAGCAAAAACGTCTGTAGCGCTTTTCCTAAGTTTTGAAAACTGTAGAAAACATTGCTAAGGAGGCCATCAAAGTGCGTGTAATTGGCGTGAAAATCACGTGGGTATCCAATTACAGGTGTCCGATTACAAAAAGTTCAAATCAGACACCTGTAATTGGACACCCACGTGATCGCGCGCCGATTACGTGACAAATAGGCGCGCGGAGAACCAATCACGTTCGAGAATTTTGTTATAGATACGATTAATACAGAAACTGCAAGGTCCAGAGTTCTCAACAGCTGTATAGCATTAGCCAAGGGCAAATATTTCATTCACTTGATTTTGTCAGGGTCGTAACAAATCAGGCCAAGTGGGCTTTTTTCCTGAGACCTATGTTGAAGTTGGATCAGCAGCCAATCACTCGCCACCTCAGATCACGCCAAGTAATTCCTACACAGATGGTCACTCTGGTGGGTCACCTGCTAGTGCCAGAAGCATAGGACAAGCAACATCAGCTGCAACAAAATACTGTAAGTTGGTTTTTTTTTTTCTGTGTTATAGTTTACATGCTCATTATTTTTTTGTTGTGAAGTCCACAGGCAATTTTTTTCAATTATCTCACTAATTCTGTCACAAGTTTATAACACCCCATGTGGTAACCTCTTGGAAGTGCAAATCAAGTTTAAATTTGCAAAATAATAAAGGGTTGAAAGTTGTGATGACTCATGTGCATTCACATTTATGTATGGTTAAGGTTGCCCATCCTGCCACGAAGTACTGGTGCAGACTGCTGGTGCATGAAATCACATTATTTAATACAATGCAAAGTAATACTGTGTTGTGCATGATGCTCTTTCAAAAAAGAAAAATAAATAAATAAAACTTGTACATTCTTCTAACTTCTTGTACAGATTCAGTCTTCTAATGAGATGAACAGTTGTAGTTGAGGAGTCTGTTATGTGCTTCATGGCATGTGGTTAAGTTTTTCATTTAATGTTTGTTGCCACTTGCTTCAGTAATAGGGCTTATTGAATGATTTTCATGTAAAAGACATTTATGACTGCATGGTGCAAAGAACCAACATCATTAATTTGAACTAGTAAAAGTTATATTAGTGGACCTTTTTACTGATACAGCAGCCATTTTGATTTTTATGAATTTGAGAGACTTTGTGGCATGTTCAGAGGGCAAATCTGGCTAAGCATGCCATAACAGCTATTTGAAACTTACAAATTATGGAATTCAAAATGGCCACTGAATTGGTAATTAAAAAGGTCTATTTTTGATTCTCTCAACTTTTTCTTGGCAGTGTGTTATGTAAGAGCATTGTATGACTACGAAGCAATGAGTGATGAGGAAATATCATTCAAAGAGGGTGACATTGTTGGAGTTCTTCAAACAGATGACAACAATGTTGATGATGGATTCTGGTATGGCGAATTTCAAGGATGTCGTGGTGTTTTTCCCTCTTTGGTTGTGGAAGATTTACCTGAAGGCTTTCAAACAACAGACACTAACATGAATGTTACAGAATCCTTACCATCAACCTCTTCTTGCAACACCAGGGATGGAGATTATATAACATTACCAAAAGATTACAAAGCTGGTACATCAGCACCTGCAGCTTCAAATTTGTTACAACCTGTAAGAAAAGCACCGCCTCCCCCGCGAACTCTCCAATAATCCCGAGAAGTACAACAATGGCTTCAGGAGAAGGAGCTAGAGCTCTACTGCCGCCAACAGATCGTCAAAGAGCAAAAACTGAAAACACAACCACCATGAAAAAACCAGACAGTGGAGCATTTGCAAGAAGTCTGTCACAGAATCCATCACTTCAGTTAAAGATGTATGAGAACATTGATCAGTTAGTCCCCAAATCCAAGCCTCCTGATTATGTTAATGTCACAGATCTTCCCTCATCAAGTGCAAATGGCCCATCAACTTCTGGAAGTTCTTCTCTAAGTGTTCCCAAACCCATGGCAAGGTCACGTCGCCCTGCCCCGCCCCCTAAGCCTCCCCCACCTACTGCAGCCATCAGAAGTTCATATTATAGATCAAAATCTTATGTTTGAGAATGTCAATCCTGGAAGGTAACTAATTTTTATGAATTAATAAAAGTATCCCTCTAAAGAAATAAACTGTGCACTCCCAGAGTTTTCAAAAAGACGGTGACCGTTATAAATAACATTGTACCTCTTTCAAGTTGGTACATTGTTTTTGCCAACTGAGGTGACTGCTTATAATAATTTTACAATTAATCATATATTGATGTTGATCACATCATCTGGATTATAATAACACTAATTATATATTTATTTGGATCAGTACGATGTGGATGCTGAGCTTGCTGTTGTTACTGCAACTTTCAATAACATGCGGACTCCAAAATTAAAAGCTCAACCGATAAATATGTTTTTCCCTACTGTCAATCAAATATTTGGCTGCTCCTCCCAGCTTCCGACTACTACCGAGCATTGTTCTGTTGTCTGAAATAGTGCTCAACGAGTTGATTAGCACATGCTCGGCAGTAGTCAGAAGTTGGGAGTAGCCGCTGAACATTTGATTGACGGTAGCGAAAAACACATTTTGTTGGTTGAGCTTTGAATTTTAGAGTCTGCATGTTATTGAAAGTGGCAGTAACATACTTAAACTTCTTTTCACCATAATGGTGATGAACTTCAAAAAAACTTTAAAAACATCCAAATATAAATATACCTTTTGTACTGAAACATGCCTAGAACGAAATTGGTAATGAAAAATTTTTCCTTGATACGTGTAGCTTACATGCATATACATGTCCGATACATTTCTGCACTGTAAGGAAATAATTCTATTAACTTTTTCATGTTTACTTGACAACAAGTAGAATACTCAGGTTTTGTTTTACATTTCATAAAAGTGATTTTCAATTGATGAAATCTTATTGTAAATAGCAAATTGAATAGACCTAGTTTAGAAAATATCACCATGTATAGTAACCATGTTTCTCTTATTAAGCAGAAAATGATGATTTTTCTAAAATGAATTTATTTGCTAAAAATCTCTGAGATTTCTGAAAACTAACAGATTGCAAAAGGTAATTAGCCTACAAAAGAAAAGTCTGTATAGAAAGTTGACTTCCGTGTGAACCAATGTTGCTAGAGGATAAAGAATAAATCTAAGTAATTGCATTTTGCATATAATTTTTACTTATTAAATGACAAGATTCAAGAAATGTTCTACTATATTTCAGTAAAAAAATTCTATTACATCTTAACACTATAATAGAAACTGTACTTGATTTAACTATTATTTTAGCTTGAAGATAGTACAAAAGATACTAAAACATAAAAGGAGAATGGTTTTGTATCTTGTCATATAATATGTAACAAGCACAATGTCTTTCACTGTCACAATGCAATTGCTTGTATTAACCTCCTTTATGAACTGAAATTGCGTGCAGTTAGTGCTACATAAAAGTAAGTATTAGCATTTTCAAAGGGGGCTACACTTTCGTGGCAGTTCTCTCCTGTTTTTGGAATATTATAGGAACGTATTCCTGCTTACTTTCCTGCCAGTTGAATAGTTAAGGGCAATAAATATTCTGGCATTGGTTGTTGTGTTTGGGACAGTTGATGTGCTGTCCTCATATTGCCTGAAGGTTATTGATTTTTATTTGATAAGTCATAGTTTAAAGGTCATTTCCAACTTGCCTTGCTCAAAAAGGTTTGAAAGAATATAGTTTGTTCTCATTCATTTTCAGATCAGTAGAACTTATGATTTTAGAAAATAGCCCAAAAAATAGTGCACTCATTGGTTTTAAAATCATGTTTCTATTAAACAACTAGATTATGAGTTCAAGATTTCTATCACACATAGAAATGGAGAGCGAATAATCTAATTGTTTTAGTATAAATCTACTAGTCATTCAAAACTTTATCTAAATCCTCTTCACAGACACCTCAAAAATGCATAGAAGGGGCTGTCATTTTGCTAAGTTACAATCTACTATCACTATCTAGATAGCAAGTAGTGTAGCTAGTCAGAGAATACCATTGTAGAATGCTAGTAGATTCGTACTAAAAACTGATAGAAACAAAGTACATGATCTCTATTTCTTAAGGAGACAGGTTGCATCAGGTTTCTACATTTTGAAACAGAAGTAAGATGTGACTCTGAATGGAAATGGCCTGTTTAATATATATTCACTATTAAACAAAACATAATCTTTTAGGAGTCTCTGTCTCACTACAAAAGTCTCTGTGTTGTATCCACTGCTGACAGCTAGTGGTAAAAATCAGCTGGTTCTGGTTTTCTTGCCTGGTTTGCTTGTCATTAGTGTAACGGCAACTGGATAGACCAGCAAGGCTTTAAGAATCAAGTAGGATCAAAGGTATCTTAATGATTGTTATGCAAAAGATGGAGTGTACAAATATAAGTTCTGTTAGAATTACAGCAACACGCCAAACCATGGATATCCAATATCTAGTGCACAGTAGCATGTAGTGAATCTCGCATTAAGCATGTTGAGCATTGCAACTTTATATGTTACAAACCGTCTGAAAACCAAGGA
>JAHPZR010023797.1:0-5000 GCA_019787425.1 Platygyra sinensis
GCTAAACAAGGCTCGCCGTAAAGAAAAGAACAATGGCTATTCCCTCTGTGTTCCCGCGGTACACCAAAGCACAACCGAGCGAACGGTCTGTTTTAGGCGATGTCGTTGTCTCTATGTAAAATAAAGACGTCTGCGCAGTGTGCGCGAGCTATGTCGCCAGGTCTGGATTCTCTATCATTTTAAGCCAAGAATTAAATTCCTTTTTTCAACCATAGCCTAAAATTTCGCCTGTTCGCCGCGGTCCTCTTTTTGTTTGCCCTCAACATAATTCAATTTTCTTAGACCAAGCCCATCGTGTCCTTTAAGCGCGCTGTCGCTGCCCGCATAAGGTGCAAGGCGAATTTGCATTATGTTGGAAATCACCGCAAAGTTAAAAACCATTTGTAATGCCGACGAATTAAGCTTAAATTCTTGCGTATCAGAACTCTGTGATCGACAATTTTAGGTCACAAAATGGCTTGCGAAACGTCACAACTTATCAAACTTCGGTTCGATTCTATTTGTTTTTATTAGCAGTTTCTTATTGTTTATATATGTGATCCAGATCACTTTTGTACGGTTTACACCGAGGGACTATACGGCCGACTAAACAGTGGATTTCTGTGCGGGGAATACAAGCATTACAGAAGCCCCTTAAAGAAGAGTCGTTGCCGCTGGGAAGTCGTCCTGTTTCCCTTTCATACATTATTCCAATAGTTGTGGTGAGGTTGCAATACCGTATTATGTCTTTTTTATCGACGTTTTATAATATCAAAAACGTAGGTTAAGCCAATGTGTACATTCTTGACAGACACTCGCGTAATCTTAGTGAATGGACGCTGGGTGTTTGTATGGAAAACGCTGCGGTGATTTTGCCCGACGGAACGGAAATTCGGGACTACCTTTGGCAATCCTTCAAACAAAAGAGACTATCATAGTCTCTTGCTTCCAAAAACTGTTCATATTTAAAGCTGAGGCGTCATTTTTCGAGAGAACTTCCTAACGAGCATTTCAAAGGGAAGGATATATACCAAAAACTGAATTTGGGGTATGGCATGACGAAGCATTTCTTTTGTTAACAACTCAAACGAAACAGTTTGCAGATAATTCTCGTGAAATAACATAAAATTTACGTTAAGGGGTAACAATCGATTATATCCGTTAATCCTTTCTTTTTTGCAGAAATGGCCAAAATGTTTTACTACTTTCCAGTTAGTCTGAGGAATTTTTGACTTTCTCCTCGCCACTGACAATAAAAATAGGGTTTGAAAAGCGCTTTTTTGAAATTAGCATTCCTTTACAAAAAAAGACGTTTAAAAATGTATATCAACATTGAATTGCTGCAAGTCTTACAAACTGCCAATTAAGGTAACCTGCTGAAATTAAAAGTCAATTCCGGCTGGTTTCGCTGCAAAATGGTGGCGATATGGTTTCTAGTTAGACGAAAGAACAGTTTTAAAGTAAGGATGAGTTATTAATCTAGGTGTTTGCAAAAACAAATTCTTTACTTATGCAAATTAGTGAAAAACACTCTGAAAGGAGATCATTAAATAACTAGGCCAGTTTGACCTTATGTCGTCAGGAACCCAATTAGGTTTAACACGAACGCAAGATCTAGTCTTCTAGAACGAAAGAATTTGTCTATATGATCTGACAAACAGCTCTAAATATTTGACTAGATTGTTCAGTTCTGAGTGATTGAAAAGCTTAGTAGAAGTGTTAATTATCTTGTAAACTGAAGAAAGTTAGTCAAGCAAAACAAGGTAATTTGCTTTCACCAATTTTAAAGTTGAAAACAATAAACGTGCGTTAACTCAGGAAACGTTCTACTGTTACAATAATCCTAAGGTTTTTTTTTTCGTCAACCGAAAAGTTATCAGGACCTTTCTTCCCAATGAAGGATCAACTTCACTAAACAATCCGATAAATAAATTAACGCCATTAAGAAGAGAGGACAGACAAAACATTGTTTTCTAGAAAATATGCATAAGAATTTATGAGAAGAACTCAATTTGGCCCATTTGTACAATACCAGCATTCAATTAGCAGCATTAAACAACCAATAACCATAAAAAGATCAGTTTTATGACGACGTCGAAACTTAATGAAGAACATTCAATTTCGCCTGCGACGGAGGAAGGAAATTCAGAGAGTTTCAAAACAACGCTTTTCTTTTTAATGAATCTATTGTTTACAATCAAGCGACTAAGATTAAGGTATACCCTTCTGAATGCAAAATAAATTTAATTGAGTTTTTGGCTATCAGATCATATCTTTGATTAAGTTTTCGCAGTTTGTTAAAAAAAGTTTTCCTTGTCAAACCGAAGTGTATTTGTTGCAATTAGAGGCGCGGAATCTTTCTTAGTACTTGTGCGTCCCAGGGGAAAGAAGTACCCCCAAAATTGGGTCCGGACGTATGGCAAGCTTGTTGATACCATTACCTTATTTCAGAGCAAAAAATTTACGATTTTCCCTTCTCTATTTCAGACCTGATCCGATACCCTGTTTCTAGCCTGCGTGGCAGGCGTCCGAAGGGGAGGGAAAGGGGAAAGACGAACGCATGAAGAGCGAGGACAGACGCATGAGGATTCGCTCCCTCCCCCTCCGATCCCGCGCTCATTTTGACTTTCCTCACTCCCTTTCTACGGCCTGCCACGCAGGCTACCCTGTTTCAGACCCGATTCTTGAATCAATTTAAGGCCTCGATGTTGATGTTGATGTTGATGGTCTTAATTACAATGACAAAGCAGTAGCTCCTTTTAAAAACAACCCCATTTCAAGACCAGTTCACAACCACATCCTATTGCAGATCGGATGGGATAACAACAATCGCAAACGCAACGGGTACGACACTGTTCAAGCCTAGGGCCCCGTTTCCCATTTTACCGAAAGAGGAGACCCAATGGTCTGCAGTGGTGGATCTAGACCTTGAGCTAAGCGTGGGCGGGGGGGGGGGGGGGGGTCTTTTCTTCCTTCTGCGAATTCTTCTTTTTTACCCAAAATAAGATGGGGCCGCCCCCCCCCCCCCTACCCCCTAGTTCGGTCACTGGTCTGTTACTGTTTTTAATCTAGCTCCCTTCCGTCACTTTCCCTGCTAAGCCTTTGAGTGCGTCCTTGTTCATACAAAAGTTCTTGGACTAGAACCGGACTAATATTTCTGTTGAACACTGTAGATACTGATTGTTGAGATCAGTAACAACATGAGAAGATCAGACGAGGACCAAGAAGACGAAGAAGAATCCTATGGATTGATTAAACTGAAGCCCTGGATGGCCAGGTAAGATGTTCACGATCAACATTGAAATTCCTCTTACTTTTTTCACTATATGTTACTTAGATATAACTTGGAAGAATGTGGTTTTCATCAGCAATGACAAATTTGCTGCTTTTGATGATCTGTAGTTAATTCTCATAACCTTACTGAACTCGTTATGGAAAAGTAATGAGAAGATATGATTTAATCACTGTTAGTGTGTGGTCCGATCAGAACAAGCTTCATAAACCCCCTTCATAAATTTGAAAGCAACCAAAAAAAATTCAAGGCTGATATTCAAGAGGGACACTTTTCTAACTTAGTTGGTGCGCAAGACTGGACTTATTACTTGCATATGCGAGCACAACCGACCAAAGTTAGTACGAGAGGATGGTGAAGAACTATTTTAAGGGGATGTAAGCGGCCGGGTTCCTCCCGCGCTCATTTCGCGTTTATACTGAAGCGCGATCAAGCGCTCACTTTTGCCAAAATCACGCGCTACAGATAACCAATATAATACCATTCACAATACACTTATATCGTCGTATCACGCGTCATCACGCATGACCCATTTGCCTTTCAGTACAGTAAAAACCTGCGTATAAGAACCTAGTGGTTAAGAGCCTGCTGGCAGAAATTTGCTATTTTAGTACCCAAATATATAAGAATCTGTTCAGTCAAGCAAGATCGAGCAGGCTACAGTTAAATTATGATAAACATTTTAACCAAGGAGTTCGACTTTAAACGTGTTCGTTTGGGATATGCCGGAATAAGAATATATTCCGGAATATATTCCGGCTATTCTGCTCCTGGGAGCAGAATAGCCGGAATGGAAATCCAGGTATTCCGGAATGAGAATAGCTCCCAAACAAACGCTCACTCGTATTATTCCAATTATTCTTATTCCGGATTGATCCCAAACAAACGCGCCCTTTCAGACTGCAAAGTTATGTGGCAAGAAAATGCCTGCGCATACAACAGTTGTGAGCCCAAGTTTAGGTATTTTTCTGGTTATTATCAACGTCATCTACTTCATAGATATTAAGAACCTAGTTAACCGATAACTTTCCTAATACAAGAACCTTTTTTTCCAGGCTTCATAAAATGTAAGTTCCTACAAGCGGGTTTTTACTGTATTAGTCCTTCTTATTGTGGTCATCTTTTTACAGTTAATTCGTTTTCCTTGTAGCTTGATTTCTTTGATCTTCGTATTCGTTTTTGGCGGATTCCTGACCGAAATCGTTGTCGAAATTTCCAAGATCAGTGTGGGTGAGTTGAGACCCTCGTTCCTAGCCGTGTGCCAGGTTTGAATAATGTTGTTGTTGTGGTTGTCATTTGTTCGTTTGTTTGTTGAGCCATTCAACAGACATCAATAATAATAATAATAATAATAATAATAATAATAATAATAATAATAATAATAATAATAATAATTTTTTAACAAAGCAGATACTAATACAAGTACTAATTCTAATAATAGCAATAATAGTTATTTAAAAAAATTCTCGTTTCCTAATAATAATAGACTGATGATAATAATAATAATAATAATAATAATAATAATAATTTATTAAAACTTCACAATAATTACTTACAAGATTGAGAAAGCCAAAAAGGAACGTTTGAATATTGCATAATTATTATTGATACTCACGCGAAGATTGGGAACGAAAACACCCGTTGTAAACGCAAAATGGCCGTGACATTTATGAATCCTTCTGTGGATCCCCTGATCACCGCTTACTGTTCATACTTGTGTGTGTGCCGA
>JAHPZR010023797.1:10000-13714 GCA_019787425.1 Platygyra sinensis
TCACGGCGTGTTTGGCCAGTTCACCGGGCAGAAGCAGCCTGATGGCGGTCTGGATCTCGCGGGAGCTGATGGTTGATTTCTTGTTGTAGTGGGCAAGGCGGGAAGCTTCGGTGGCGATGCGCTCGAAGATGTCGTTGACGAACGAGTTCATGATGCCCATGGCTTTGCTGGAGATACCAGTGTCAGGGTGAACTTGCTTCAACACCTTGTAGATGTAGATAGCATAGCTTTCCTTTCTCTTTCCCCTTCTCTTCTTCTTTCCATCAGCGGCGGCCTTTGCCTTACCAGCTTTCTTCTCGCCTTTCTTTCCTGCAACTTTAGGTGCCATGTCTCTAGAGTGTTGAATGAAGTCTGAACATGACGCATTTTGTATTTATAACAAAATTTAGAAAGGATCAATTACCATAAGGATCGAAATGCTCGATTTCTGATTGGTCATTTTAGCCTCACCGACCTTTTGAGGTCATATTTTGCATGTGGTTTGTCAAATGCAAAGTTCTTATTGGTGCCTTTCGATCCTTTACACTTCAATAACGGCAAATAAAATTCGGCGCACTTCTAATGCGGCCTCATCTCTCAGAAAAACTGACTTAATATTCGGGAGAGCTACGGTATTTTTCAATCATGTCTGGTCGCGGTAAAGGAAAGGCACAGGGAACCAAGTCCTAAGAGCCGCTCATACCCGAGCAGGGCTTCAGTTCCCAGTTGGTCGTATCCATCGTCTTCTCCGCAAAGGACAACTACGCTGAGCGTGTTGGCGCCGGCGCTCCAGTGTACTGTGGCCTGCCGTGCCTCGAGTATTTAGAGCGCTGAGATCCTCGAGTTGGCGGGCAAACGCTTGCTCGGGACAACAGAAGTACAAGAATCATCCCCCCCCCCGTCACCTTCAGCTGGCTTGTCCGTAATGACGAGGAGTTTGAACAAACTGCTCGCTGGTGTCACCATCCGCAACAGGGATGGTGTTTTCTCCCAACATCCAGGCTGTAGCTTCTGCCGCAAGAAGACCGGGGAGGAAGACAGCCTCAAAGCTTAAGTTATTGAGCTTTTGACTTAAACAACAAACGGCTCCTTTAGGAGCCACCAAATATTACAAAAGGTCGACGATCAACAATCCGTTCCATTTTAGTTGCAAGCCCTATATTTTGCCTTTAGAGATACGGGTAGCCCTTAACATCGAGCCGACCAATATTTATTTTTGATACTCCAATTTTGAGTGAAATAGTCCTTCTGTTTAAATGATCCAGGATATATAAATGGAAGTAACGCACTCTTTTTCAAATGTACGGGGTTTTTTCGAAGTCCTAACGCTCGTTCCTCCGTCCTTTCCTTCAGATTTTTACTTTGCTAATTTCACGCGTTAGTGCGCGCGGCACATGTTAAAGAGAAAAGCGCGCCTAATTTGAAATCTCAAAAACAAACGACACCTTTAGGAGCCACCAAATATAACAAAAGTCATGATCAGCAAAACTCTCGGCGATCCGTGAAATAAAAATGAGAGTAACCAACCTTCCCCGAATTTACTGGCTTTTTTCCCGTAGTTCAAACACCCATTAGTGAGTCCTTTAGCGAGGTATGTGCAGTACAGTGCGCGCGCGGTAAACTTAAAAGTAAAAACCGTTGGCGTTATTATTTTAAGTCGCTCAGACAGACTTCGAGAGGATATCAATACTAAGCACTTTTATCAAGCGACGCGGTGGAAATTAGTAGTCATATAATCCAACGAAAACAGGGATATGAACTATTTTCTATTATTGAAATGCGTCTGCAATAAAAGGAAAATCAACGCATGTATTCAATGGGAAAGGATTTGTTCGAAAAATACCACTGAAACAAAGGATTGCTTCATGTTTATCAGAGTTCCGCTAAGATCGGTTTATTTTAAAGTGTGCGCGTAGGCTTGCAGCATCAAGAATTTGAGGTCGATTAACGTTTGATTGAATTTGTTGATTCCCTTGCTGATCTAGGGCCGGACAGACGTTCTTAGGCTTGTCACGCGTTCCTCTGAAATCTTCGAACAAGAAAACCTTTTGTCTTATTTCATTTGACAGTTAATGATGAAAAGGGAGTGATGACAGCTATGTTGATACTACTACTGCGAAAAATTCTATTGGTCGTGACTTTTGAGAGATTTGGTGGCTCCTAAAGGAGCCGTTTGTTTGTGTTGGCAGACTGTGTAGTCTAACCGCCAAATCCGTACAGAGTACGGCCTTGTCCGTTTCAGAGCCGTACACCACAAATCCATGGCTGTCCACAGTCCTTTTGCTCTTGGCGTGCTTCGGTGTATGTCACAGCATCACGGAGCACGTTCTCAAGGAAAACTTTGAGAACATCCACGAGTCTCCTCGTAGATTCAGGCCAGAGATTCGCTTGACACCGCCACGGCGAGCAAGACGACGGATGGCTGGCTTGGTGTGCCCTTGGATTGTTGTCACGAAGGTCTTTCGGTGACGCACTTGGGCGCCTCCTTTTCCCTAGACCTTTTGCCTCCTTTACCCGCGACCAGACATGGTTGCTAGCTAATGTGTTTCCGTTTAGCTGAGTTATAATCAACTTGGCGCCTCGTTTTTAAAACGTTTTTATATAGAGAAGAAATGACCCTCTCAGATAAAACCTGCACTATATTTATTGCTATTGGCTAACACTAACAATAGCCTTCCATGGGTCACTTATAACGTTAATATTACATACAAACATTTCGTCTTCAATTCACGACACCAGTAATATCAGGACCTTTTCCAGGCAGTTTGACAGGGGAATAGAATGGAAAAGTTACAGAAAAACGTCTTACATAGGAAACGTTTTTAGTAACAATCCCGTCACATTATGATTAGTTTGTCAACCTGGAACTTATCAATGTCACAAAAAACACCTTCAAAGAGACGTCGGATCGAATAAGAAAAACATTTAAACCCAATATCTTTTACTGTTTCATATTGAGCCAATCACATCTCTTACCTTTTAGCCAATCACAAAGGCAGCCCGCCAGGTATAAATCTTTTGCTTAGTCCATTTGCGCCATATTCTTGTTAACTTCGTTGTTACCAAAACGGATGGCTCGTACAAAGCAAACTGCTCGTAATCAACTGGTGGAAAAGCTCCACGAAAACAGCTCCGCCACAAAGGCAGCTCGTAAGAGCGCTCCTGCCACGGTGGCGTCAAGAACCCTCATCGTTACAGGCCTGGTATCAGTCCGCTCTTCGTGAGGATCCGTCGTTACCAGAAATCCCACCGAGCTGCTGATCCGCAAGCTGCCCTTCCAGCGTCCTTTGTGCGAGAAATCGCTCAACATTTCAAGACCGATCTTGCGTTTCCAGAGCTCCGCATGTGATGGCTCTTCAAGAAAGCTAGCGAGGCTTATTTCTTGTTTGGTCTGTTTGGAAGACAACCAACTTGTGCGCCCATCCACGCCAAGCGCGTCACCATCATCCCCACGGACATGTCAGCTGGGCCCGCCCGAATCCGCGGAGAGCGAGCAATAAAGGTGGAGTGACATCCCTCTCATAAAACAAACGGCCTCCTTTAGGAGCCACCACAGTGAATAAAAGCAATGATCAACTTATTCCTTAAACTTGTTTACACTAATGCAGCTCGTCAAAAGAAATCGAGCAAAAAAGTGGGCAGATTTATATAGCTAACTTTTACAAGGTGATTAAATATTAAACTTGGCGCGCGATATATTTGTCTACATCTTTTTGGCTTCAAGTATTTCGACTG
>JAHPZR010023798.1:0-5000 GCA_019787425.1 Platygyra sinensis
AGCTAAACAAGGCTCGCCGTAAAGAAAAGAACATGGCTATTCCCTCTGTGTTCCCGCGGTACACCAAAGCACAACCGAGCGAACGGTCTGTTTTAGGCGATGTCGTGTCTCTATTAAAATAAAGAAGTCTGCGCAGTGTGCGCAGCTATGTCGCCATGTCTGGATTCTCTATCATTTTAAGCCAGAATTAAATTCCTTTTTTTCAACCATAGCCTAAAATTTCGCCTTTCCGCGGCCTCTTTTTGTTTGCCTCAAATAATTCAATTTTCTTAGACCAAGCCCTCTTGTCTTTAAGCGCGCTGGTGCATAAGTCAAGCGAATTTGCATTATGTTGGAAATCACCCAAAGTTAAAAACCATTGTAATGCAACGATAAGCTTAATCTTGCGTATCAGAACTCTGTGATCGACATTTTAGGTCACAAAATGGCTTCGAACGTCAAACTTATCAACTTCGTGTTCGATTCTATTTGTTTTATAGCAGTTCTTATTGTTTATATAGTGATCAAGATCACTTTGTACGGTACTACAGAGGGATTATACCCGACTAAACAGGGATTTCTGTGCGGGGATACAAGCATACAGAAGCCCCTTAAAGAAGAGTATTTGCGCTGGGAAGTCGTCTGTTCCCTTTCATACATTATTCCAATAGTTGTGGTGAGTTGCAATACCGTATTATGTCTTTTTTATCGACGTTTATAATATCAAACGTAGGTTAAGCCAATGTGTACATTCTTGACGACACTGCGTATCTTAGTGAATGGAAGCTGGGTGTTGTATGGAAACGCTGCGGTGATTTTGCGACGGAACGGAAATTGGACTACCTTTGGAAACCCTTCAAACAAGAGACTATCATAGTCTCTTGCTTCAAACTGTTCATATTTAAACTGAGCGTCATTTTCGAGAACTCTAACGCATTTCAAAAGGAAAGATATATACCAAAAACTGAATTTGGGTATGCATGACAAGCATTTCTTTGTTAACAACTCAAACGAACAGTTGCAGATAATTCTCGTGAAAAACATAAAATTTAATTAAGGGGTAAAATCGATTATATCGTAATCCTTCTTTTTTGCAGAAATGGCCAAAATGTTTACTCTTCCAGTTAGTCTGAGGAATTTTTGACTTTCTCTCCCACTGACAAATAAAATAGGGTTTGAAAGGCTTTTTTGAAATTAGCATTCCTTACAAAAAAGACGTTTAAAAATGTATATACATTGAATTGCTGCAAGTCTTACAAACTGCCAATTAAGGTAACCTGCTGAAATTAAAAGTCAATTCCGGCTGGTTTCGCTGCAAAATGGTGGCGATATGGTTTCTAGTTAGACGAAAGAACAGTTTTAAAGTAAGGATGAGTTATTAATCTAGGTGTTTGCAAAAACAAATTCTTTACTTATGCAAATTAGTGAAAAACACTCTGAAAGGAGATCATTAAATAACTAGGCCAGTTTGACCTTATGTCGTCAGGAACCCAATTAGGTTTAACACGAACGCAAGATCTAGTCTTCTAGAACGAAAGAATTTGTCTATATGATCTGACAAACAGCTCTAAATATTTGACTAGATTGTTCAGTTCTGAGTGATTGAAAAGCTTAGTAGAAGTGTTAATTATCTTGTAAACTGAAGAAAGTTAGTCAAGCAAAACAAGGTAATTTGCTTTCACCAATTTTAAAGTTGAAAACAATAAACGTGCGTTAACTCAGGAAACGTTCTACTGTTACAATAATCCTAAGGTTTTTTTTTTCGTCAACCGAAAAGTTATCAGGACCTTTCTTCCCAATGAAGGATCAACTTCACTAAACAATCCGATAAATAAATTAACGCCATTAAGAAGAGAGGACAGACAAAACATTGTTTTCTAGAAAATATGCATAAGAATTTATGAGAAGAACTCAATTTGGCCCATTTGTACAATACCAGCATTCAATTAGCAGCATTAAACAACCAATAACCATAAAAAGATCAGTTTTATGACGACGTCGAAACTTAATGAAGAACATTCAATTTCGCCTGCGACGGAGGAAGGAAATTCAGAGAGTTTCAAAACAACGCTTTTCTTTTTAATGAATCTATTGTTTACAATCAAGCGACTAAGATTAAGGTATACCCTTCTGAATGCAAAATAAATTTAATTGAGTTTTTGGCTATCAGATCATATCTTTGATTAAGTTTTCGCAGTTTGTTAAAAAAAGTTTTCCTTGTCAAACCGAAGTGTATTTGTTGCAATTAGAGGCGCGGAATCTTTCTTAGTACTTGTGCGTCCCAGGGGAAAGAAGTACCCCCAAAATTGGGTCCGGACGTATGGCAAGCTTGTTGATACCATTACCTTATTTCAGAGCAAAAAATTTACGATTTTCCCTTCTCTATTTCAGACCTGATCCGATACCCTGTTTCTAGCCTGCGTGGCAGGCGTCCGAAGGGGAGGGAAAGGGGAAAGACGAACGCATGAAGAGCGAGGACAGACGCATGAGGATTCGCTCCCTCCCCCTCCGATCCCGCGCTCATTTTGACTTTCCTCACTCCCTTTCTACGGCCTGCCACGCAGGCTACCCTGTTTCAGACCCGATTCTTGAATCAATTTAAGGCCTCGATGTTGATGTTGATGTTGATGGTCTTAATTACAATGACAAAGCAGTAGCTCCTTTTAAAAACAACCCCATTTCAAGACCAGTTCACAACCACATCCTATTGCAGATCGGATGGGATAACAACAATCGCAAACGCAACGGGTACGACACTGTTCAAGCCTAGGGCCCCGTTTCCCATTTTACCGAAAGAGGAGACCCAATGGTCTGCAGTGGTGGATCTAGACCTTGAGCTAAGCGTGGGCGGGGGGGGGGGGGGGGGTCTTTTCTTCCTTCTGCGAATTCTTCTTTTTTACCCAAAATAAGATGGGGCCGCCCCCCCCCCCCCTACCCCCTAGTTCGGTCACTGGTCTGTTACTGTTTTTAATCTAGCTCCCTTCCGTCACTTTCCCTGCTAAGCCTTTGAGTGCGTCCTTGTTCATACAAAAGTTCTTGGACTAGAACCGGACTAATATTTCTGTTGAACACTGTAGATACTGATTGTTGAGATCAGTAACAACATGAGAAGATCAGACGAGGACCAAGAAGACGAAGAAGAATCCTATGGATTGATTAAACTGAAGCCCTGGATGGCCAGGTAAGATGTTCACGATCAACATTGAAATTCCTCTTACTTTTTTCACTATATGTTACTTAGATATAACTTGGAAGAATGTGGTTTTCATCAGCAATGACAAATTTGCTGCTTTTGATGATCTGTAGTTAATTCTCATAACCTTACTGAACTCGTTATGGAAAAGTAATGAGAAGATATGATTTAATCACTGTTAGTGTGTGGTCCGATCAGAACAAGCTTCATAAACCCCCTTCATAAATTTGAAAGCAACCAAAAAAAATTCAAGGCTGATATTCAAGAGGGACACTTTTCTAACTTAGTTGGTGCGCAAGACTGGACTTATTACTTGCATATGCGAGCACAACCGACCAAAGTTAGTACGAGAGGATGGTGAAGAACTATTTTAAGGGGATGTAAGCGGCCGGGTTCCTCCCGCGCTCATTTCGCGTTTATACTGAAGCGCGATCAAGCGCTCACTTTTGCCAAAATCACGCGCTACAGATAACCAATATAATACCATTCACAATACACTTATATCGTCGTATCACGCGTCATCACGCATGACCCATTTGCCTTTCAGTACAGTAAAAACCTGCGTATAAGAACCTAGTGGTTAAGAGCCTGCTGGCAGAAATTTGCTATTTTAGTACCCAAATATATAAGAATCTGTTCAGTCAAGCAAGATCGAGCAGGCTACAGTTAAATTATGATAAACATTTTAACCAAGGAGTTCGACTTTAAACGTGTTCGTTTGGGATATGCCGGAATAAGAATATATTCCGGAATATATTCCGGCTATTCTGCTCCTGGGAGCAGAATAGCCGGAATGGAAATCCAGGTATTCCGGAATGAGAATAGCTCCCAAACAAACGCTCACTCGTATTATTCCAATTATTCTTATTCCGGATTGATCCCAAACAAACGCGCCCTTTCAGACTGCAAAGTTATGTGGCAAGAAAATGCCTGCGCATACAACAGTTGTGAGCCCAAGTTTAGGTATTTTTCTGGTTATTATCAACGTCATCTACTTCATAGATATTAAGAACCTAGTTAACCGATAACTTTCCTAATACAAGAACCTTTTTTTCCAGGCTTCATAAAATGTAAGTTCCTACAAGCGGGTTTTTACTGTATTAGTCCTTCTTATTGTGGTCATCTTTTTACAGTTAATTCGTTTTCCTTGTAGCTTGATTTCTTTGATCTTCGTATTCGTTTTTGGCGGATTCCTGACCGAAATCGTTGTCGAAATTTCCAAGATCAGTGTGGGTGAGTTGAGACCCTCGTTCCTAGCCGTGTGCCAGGTTTGAATAATGTTGTTGTTGTGGTTGTCATTTGTTCGTTTGTTTGTTGAGCCATTCAACAGACATCAATAATAATAATAATAATAATAATAATAATAATAATAATAATAATAATAATAATAATAATAATTTTTTAACAAAGCAGATACTAATACAAGTACTAATTCTAATAATAGCAATAATAGTTATTTAAAAAAATTCTCGTTTCCTAATAATAATAGACTGATGATAATAATAATAATAATAATAATAATAATAATAATTTATTAAAACTTCACAATAATTACTTACAAGATTGAGAAAGCCAAAAAGGAACGTTTGAATATTGCATAATTATTATTGATACTCACGCGAAGATTGGGAACGAAAACACCCGTTGTAAACGCAAAATGGCCGTGACATTTATGAATCCTTCTGTGGATCCCCTGATCACCGCTTACTGTTCATACTTGTGTGTGTGCCGAGAGTTGTCCAAAAGAGTGCTTCCACAAACCTTTTAAGAGGACTCTACATGATTAAACCGACTTCGAGGAAAACAATGGTCAGCAATACAAAGAACA
>JAHPZR010023798.1:10000-12500 GCA_019787425.1 Platygyra sinensis
AGGCGGGAAGCTTCGGTGGCGATGCGCTCGAAGATGTCGTTGACGAACGAGTTCATGATGCCCATGGCTTTGCTGGAGATACCAGTGTCAGGGTGAACTTGCTTCAACACCTTGTAGATGTAGATAGCATAGCTTTCCTTTCTCTTTCCCCTTCTCTTCTTCTTTCCATCAGCGGCGGCCTTTGCCTTACCAGCTTTCTTCTCGCCTTTCTTTCCTGCAACTTTAGGTGCCATGTCTCTAGAGTGTTGAATGAAGTCTGAACATGACGCATTTTGTATTTATAACAAAATTTAGAAAGGATCAATTACCATAAGGATCGAAATGCTCGATTTCTGATTGGTCATTTTAGCCTCACCGACCTTTTGAGGTCATATTTTGCATGTGGTTTGTCAAATGCAAAGTTCTTATTGGTGCCTTTCGATCCTTTACACTTCAATAACGGCAAATAAAATTCGGCGCACTTCTAATGCGGCCTCATTCTCAGAAAAACTGACTTATATTCGTGAGAGCTACTGTATTTTCAATCATGTCTGGTCGCGGTAAAGGAAAGGCAAAGGGAACCAAGTCCAAGAGCCGCTCATCCCGAGCAGGGCTTCAGTTCCCAGTTGGTCGTATCCATCGTCTTCTCCGCAAAGGCAACTACGCTGAGCGTGTTGGCGCCGGCGCTCCAGTGTACTTGGCTGCCGTGCTCGAGTATTTAAGCGCTGAGATCCTCGAGTTGGCGGGCAACGCTGCTCGGGACAACAAGAAGACAAGAATCATCCCCCGTCACCTTCAGCTGGCTGTCCGTAATGACGAGGAGTTGAACAAACTGCTCGCTGGTGTCACCATCGCACAGGGAGGTGTTCTTCCCAACATCCAGGCTGTACTTCTGCCCAAGAAGACCGAGAAGAAAGCCAAAGCTTAAATTATTGAGCTTTGACTTAAAAACAAACGGCTCCTTTAGGAGCCACCAAATATTACAAAAGTCACGATCAACAATCCGTTCCATTTTAGTTGCAAGCCTATATTTCCTTTAGAGATACGGGTACACTTAACATCGAGCCGACCAATATTTATTTTTTGATACTCCAATTTTGAGTGAAATAGTCCTTCTGTTTAAATGATCCAGGATATATAAATGGAAGTAACGCACTCTTTTTCAAATGTACGGGGTTTTTTCGAAGTCCTAACGCTCGTTCCTCCGTCCTTTCCTTCAGATTTTTACTTTGCTAATTTCACGCGTTAGTGCGCGCGGCACATGTTAAAGAGAAAAGCGCGCCTAATTTGAAATCTCAAAAACAAACGACACCTTTAGGAGCCACCAAATATAACAAAAGTCATGATCAGCAAAACTCTCGGCGATCCGTGAAATAAAAATGAGAGTAACCAACCTTCCCCGAATTTACTGGCTTTTTTCCCGTAGTTCAAACACCCATTAGTGAGTCCTTTAGCGAGGTATGTGCAGTACAGTGCGCGCGCGGTAAACTTAAAAGTAAAAACCGTTGGCGTTATTATTTTAAGTCGCTCAGACAGACTTCGAGAGGATATCAATACTAAGCACTTTTATCAAGCGACGCGGTGGAAATTAGTAGTCATATAATCCAACGAAAACAGGGATATGAACTATTTTCTATTATTGAAATGCGTCTGCAATAAAAGGAAAATCAACGCATGTATTCAATGGGAAAGGATTTGTTCGAAAAATACCACTGAAACAAAGGATTGCTTCATGTTTATCAGAGTTCCGCTAAGATCGGTTTATTTTAAAGTGTGCGCGTAGGCTTGCAGCATCAAGAATTTGAGGTCGATTAACGTTTGATTGAATTTGTTGATTCCCTTGCTGATCTAGGGCCGGACAGACGTTCTTAGGCTTGTCACGCGTTCCTCTGAAATCTTCGAACAAGAAAACCTTTTGTCTTATTTCATTTGACAGTTAATGATGAAAAGGGAGTGATGACAGCTATGTTGATACTACTACTGCGAAAAATTCTATTGGTCGTGACTTTTGAGAGATTTGGTGGCTCCTAAAGGAGCCGTTTGTTTGTGTTGGCAGACTGTGTAGTCTAACCGCCAAATCCGTACAGAGTACGGCCTTGTCGTTTCAGAGCGTACACCACATCCATGGCTGTCACAGTCTTTCTCTTGGCGTGCTCGGTGTATGTCACAGCATCACGGATCACGTTCTCAAGGAAAACTTTGAGAACACCACGAGTCTCCTCGTAGATCAGGCCAGAGATTCGCTTGACACCGCCACGGCGAGCAAGACGACGGATGGCTGGCTTGGTGATGCCTTGGATGTTGTCACGAAGGATCTTTCGGTGACGCTTGGCGCCTCCTTTTCCTAGACCTTTGCCTCCTTTACCGCGACCAGACATGTTGATAGCTAATGTGTTCGTTTAGCTGAGTTATAATCAACTTGGCGCTCGTTTTACGTTTTTATATAGAGAAGAATGACCTCTCAGAAAGCACTATATTTATTGCTATTGGCTAACAACTAACAATAGCTTCATGGGTCAGT
>JAHPZR010023799.1:0-2500 GCA_019787425.1 Platygyra sinensis
TTCGCTAGTTCAAGGGAGATATGAGATGTAATCACAAGATCGATAAAAAATAATAACGCTCCGATCATTAGTTCAGTAAAAGTTTCCATCAAGGCGCATTCCTAAGAAACTGTTGCTTGAATCGGTTCCTACTTGGCCTGTTGTATTTTCACGAAATCGTTAGTTAATCGCCAAAGGAAGGTATATTGTGTACACTGAATATACATTTACAGATCCATCACATTACTGCAATTCGCAGCAACACACATATAAGGCATTGTAGTTAAATGTTTTCCTGTGAAAAATCCTCTGTGACCTCTGATCTGCAGTCTCTTCACCCTCTTATCATCTCTCCAAGCGAAATGGCCTCCCCTGCTGACGTCACAGAGCGAATCGGCTCATTCTCCTTGTAACTCGGCCGTGAACCACAGTGGCGCGTATTTTTCGAATTTTTAAAATTCACAGAAAATCGAGGAAAAATCGTACGACCATAATTTTTTCACCAATATGATCAGAACAAAAAGGACATTTTTGCCGGCGAAGAAAAAATTTAGGGGTTGGAGGCACTTTAATATAAATAATGGTAAATTGTTGGGAAATGGGTTTAGGATTAACGCGGATATCCAGTTTGGATATCTGATGACATCATTAAAAACGGCCTCTGGCCCTCACAAAGAAGAACCAATATTCATATCCTCTTTGCGGCCCTGACGTTTTAGCCCCTTTTATCTATCCCATGAGACTAAGCATGATGGTAAAGTGACAATCGAGGAACTTCGCTTTAGAGCAGAGGCGTTAATTACAGGATTGGCTCCGACCCAGGAAGACTGGGACTAGTATCATTCCTCGTTCTTTCATCCACTGCAGTTTACTATTCACTCCGGTTTTAGTATCATTCCTCGTTCATTCCTCGTTCTTTCATCCACTGTAGTTTACTATTTCACTCCGGTTAGCCTAGAGAGCGCTTCGGTTAGCTTACTCGGTTAGCTCTTATGAAATAATTAGGGTAACGCTTTATAGTTTTAAAATTTTCGGGTTTCAGCAGCCGGCTCGCTGGTAGTGTAGTGGTTTAGTGGAGCTAGTGGACAGGGTTCGACTCCCGCACCCTGCGTTTTAATTATTTCTTTTTTCAGACTTAGAAAAAACATTACAAGTGCTCGGAGCCATTCCTGCAATTAACGCCACTTGCTTTAGAGCTGCGAAATGTGCGCTGAAACTGTAGTCGACGGTTGTGTTGGGGATACCTTGAAGTGGAATTGTCTTTTATTGCACGTAAATTTCAGGTTTGTTATGAGTTTTCTGCTTTTCGAAAAAATTACCTTCAGAAACTAGAATAAATTTACCTGTTGTTTATGCAAAGAAATTCCATATGCACGACAGTTTATTCCATATGCACGGGCTTTAAAAATCTGACATGGTGTAATTTCGGCGCCATTCCCACTGTGAAGTCTTTTGTAGATATCACATTTTGCATTAGTCTCCTTTGCAGCCGTTTGTTGTGCGACATCCCAAAAAACGGCTGCGAAGAGCCTAATTTTGCATAAGCTTATCCTAATACGATCATTGTGGTAGTTTTGAAGCGCAAAGTTATTTTGATGAATTTAGTTATTCAAATCATTACGTGACATAAAATTGAAGGCTTCAGTAAAAATAGAAATTTACTAAGTTGTATCATAGCTCTTACACTGGATTCCAGAGGTCTTCTCGCTCGCCAGCGGCGAGGAGCGTCAAAGCGATTAGTGCTTGTCGGCGAGAGAGTTTTTTTTTCTCGCCGCTTCGCGACACGCCTTCGCTGCTTCGCCTCTCAATTTTTTTTTTGCCCCAGTAGAAAAACACCCATAGCTCTGGAATTTTTTGTCGCTTACAACTATCGTTTTTATTTTGCCACATTGTTCCATGCCCTGGCCCTCCTAGCGTTTATCCGCATGGGCGAACATATATCTTTCCTGAAGACTAGTTGTCGTCTTTCTGGAAATCAAGTAAAGGGGAAGTCTGATGTTGCGGACAAACAGTCCTTTAAGTGTTGATGTTGAAAATGATAAAATTCATCCTTCTGTCTTACCAGTGTAAAATTATGATGTTGACTAGCGTACACGACTTCTACGGTTCGTGACATTTGTACATTTGCCGTTCTCTGCTGGTCACTCGACCTTTTTTGTCGCTTTATTCGTGTTTATGAAGGGCAATTCATGTTGTTATACCTCCCAACTCAAATACGTTTCCTGATTGGAGGAGAACGTGTCACGTGCCATTCGTCAAAACTCAATGACGCCCTAGGGCGAACAAAACTCAATGACGCCCTAGGGAAATAACACCTTGAACTTTGGACTCTCACGTGATCAAGTTGTGCACCTTGAAACCGCGGGAAATTTGTGTACCAGTCGGCCTGATGTTGAAAAGCCAGTGAAGTAGGACAACGTTTCTCATTAGAGACGGCATTCATTATTCAAAAGGATTTTATATAGTCGCAAACACATATCGTGCAGATTAACAAAAGGGAAAATATGAACGTTTTGTGTCT
>JAHPZR010023799.1:5000-72156 GCA_019787425.1 Platygyra sinensis
AATATATGTACACATTTGTAGCTAGATATGCATGTAACTAGGTATTTACTGTATATTATAGACCCAATGCAAAAATGGCTGTCTTTAAATTATTCTTTTGTTCGTATTCAAAACAGCCTCACTAACCTCGTTCGGGATGATAAATTCTTTAGAATTTTTGTCTCAAAAGCGAGGTTAGTGAGGCTTTTTAAAATACGAACAAAAGAATAATATAAAGGCAGCCATATTTGCATAGGGTCTATACACTGAAATTTTGTAACTCATTATTTTTCTCTGAAAGCAGGTAGGTTAAATGTTTGTATAATTCTTTTTCTTGATCGAAGAAACACTTGACATTTGTAACACAACAGTCATTCTCTATTGATAGAGTAGAGTTAGTTTTGAACATCACCAAACCTGTGTAAGTGACAGCTGACTTTGGTACAAAAGTTGAATGGTGATGTTGATACATAATGTAATTTATATACGTGACCTACATAACATTGATTTCTGCAATGAGTGGATTTGCTTACATGTATTTCTCCTAGAGCTTGACAAATCTGTGGGACATCTCAATATTTGATTTCAGTAAATCTCGTGAGATGTTCCCTAAAATATTGACAAAAAAGCCGAGCACTCTATTATTCCAATGAAACGTGGAACCACCATACAACCTGAAATAAAAAGAAAAGGCTTCATGACCAGCAAGTCTAGATGGTTCGCGGTCTCTGGACTGATTCGAAAGCCGATTGTTTACAGTTGTAAGCTTTATGACAGACAGTCTGTCCACAGCTGTTCCACAGCAGTTGATGACTCATTTCCACTACGATCATTTACCATATCACAGTTATCTGAACTAGTTGTTTCGTGTCTTTCACAAGTACACACAGCTTTCACATTGATGCATGTGGTTTTTCGATCACCATATCCAACATGGTCGTTCGAGCGGCGCAATTTTGAAACATCGGAGCTCGATAATTCGTGCGAAGAGGCACCGTTCACAGAACGCAATATTCCTCCAGAGAGGCCCAGTTTTTCCCATACGAGGCTAAAGGCACTTTTAAAATTATGGAGTATCCACTATCGGCAAGTATTGTTAAGACTTAGCTTTGTTGTGTTTACATACGCGTCGACAAATCGAAACTCAGTATCCTAAATATTCACGGTTTATCTCGTCCTTAATCCTCACGCAACCTTTCATGTGATCGGTTGGAAACAAAATATGAAAGCTGTGAAAAGTAAATGACAATACTGTAAAACATAACATGTTAAAAATTCACCTCAATATCGAAGGATACCTCCAAAGTCGAAGGAGGCGGCAGAGATCTTCGTTTGCTATCGATGACCATCGGCAAATCATCGGTGATGCGAAGGACTTACGAGAGACCGCAAGATGGACATTTGTTTTGCTGATTGGCTCCGAAGTACATTCTATTGTTACTTACTTACTTTCGGAAAACACAGACGATGGCAATAGTGACTGCTGCGCAAGCGCAGTAGTCACAAAAACCAGTCTACTCTTACAAGCTTTAAAAATCAATTTTCAAACATTTTCACGGTGGTCGGTTGCTAGGGCTTTTCCTCCCGCTCCTTACAAAACTAACAGTTCAAGAGTCATAGACAGAAGTAGAATGCATCGAATGTAACGAAACTTGGCAGGCAAGTAGGTTGATGAATTACCTATTTATTGGTGTTTATTTCATCCCATGTGACTGCTATTGTGACGTCATATATGATGTCCAAATTTGACATCAGAAAAAATTCAGGAAAGAAATAGTAAAAATTTGATAATAGTTTTCTGCATAGAATTCTATGATTTCTGGTGAAAACCCTATCTCAATCGGATAAAATGGTGTAGTGTTACAGCTAGTTAAAGAAATTCAAATGGTTTTCCCTTCATGACCATATATGGGCAAAATTTAGGGGGTTTTAAACGCGAAAACAATGAATGTATTCGCAACGGAGAAAAGACAAAACTACATAAAATCAAAATTGTAGTTTTTTTTATTTGGCATGTGTGGTGCTATGACGCATATTTCGTCACGTTTTACGTCATTATGACGTCAAAATAACGTAAAACGCGACGAATTAATTATTATTATGATTATTGAATTCTGAATTAATTCTTGAATTATTTGTTCATTGCGTTATTATTTTTTATATAGCTAAGAGTGCTTACTCAAGAGCTTTGAAAACTGACATCTGTAAAAAGTCAAACAGAGTTCCAGCCCAAACTGATGGCCTCTGCGACCATTTCTAATGTGAGAACTGATGACATTTTTACAAACGTCATACAACATGGTTGAAAGGCTCTCAATAAGGAAGAAATGGAATCAACAAGAAGTGACCAGGTGCGTTATTTTGGTCAAGTCAGTGATACTCCAGTAAAACACTGTGAAGAAATATTCATTGGCGTTGCCAATGACACAGCCCTAAATGTATTCTTCTTACTGGGAAAGCAGGGACTGGAAAGGCTCTGTTTTCTCAAAAGCTTGTGAGAGATTGGGCTGACGATAAGCTATTTAAGTCACAGGCCCGTTTTAGATTTGTGTACTTGTTGACATTCCATCAATTGAATCTCCTCGAAAATGATCATTTCTCTTTGCAAGAACTCCTAAACTGCTCTACAGTATTGGATGATAGCTCAAACATTGATGAATCGTTGTTTGAATACATTGTGAACCACCCTGAAGAAGTTTTGATCGTTATTGATGGGTATTCGCAACAAGATTACACACTGGTACGTATACTGGTGAATCAGAGAAACGGTACCAAAATACTGCTAAAGATAAAATGCCTGTCACCGCACTGTGTACCAAACGCATCAAAAAAAAAAACTGTTAAGAGACTCTGTTGTTATGATCACATCAAGGCCAGATGAATCTGATGAGATGGGAGGAATTTCCTTTGACCGGTACGTGGAAATTGCAGGGTTTTCTCCACAACAGGTTCAAGAGTTCGTTGATAAGTATTTCAGAGAAAGCCACACCATAAAGAACGTCGTTCTCGATCATGTCATGAAGAATGACATTTATTTTGAAGCTGTGAACATGTTTGAACTAAAGCATTATGCCGCCTCAGAGTATAGGACGAAAGAAATTCCTGAGAAATTCAATGCGTCACATCTAGTCGAAAGTACGTTGGATAAATTATCAGAGTTAGCAACTAAACTGCTTTCACAGAAAAAGAAACTTTTGAGGGAAAAGAGATGAAAGGAAAGTTTGGTGTCGAAGAAATCGAAAACTTGAAAGAAAGCGGTCTTCTCCACTGTGGTCCGCCTTTCAGGAAATCTTTGCTTGAAATCACGAAATACTTGAGTTTTACACATTTGAGCATTCAAGAGTATTTGGTTGCTCGCTGGTTTGTTATGTCAAGTGAAATCCCAAAAATATCTCCGAAATGGTTTTTCAGTTCATGGCTGGTATTTTGTCGAAGCCACCTTGTTGTTTCTTTTTCAAGATCAACACTCAGTATGCGAATCTCGGCTAAAAACAATATCGGTCAAGGATCGGCTTTCACGACCACTTCGTGAATGCAAAGGATACCTTATCGTGTTCTAAGGCCCTGTTTACATGGAGGGAGGGTAACCCTCCTAGAAGGGTCAATAGATAGCCCCCGTTTACATGTGTAGGGTATCCTCGGGGCTATCTCTATTTGAGTAATACCTCAACGGGCTTCGGGCGTCCATGCCCATTTCTTCGCCTTCGCCCGAAGAGTATGGACGATTGGCCGCTTTTCTTTTCCCTTTTGACTTGTTGCGCTGATCAAGTACAACTCCGCCTGTCGGTCCGTCGGTTTCGTCGAGACTTTCGGGTGTTAATTCGACATCATCGGAAGCCTGTTCTACTCCAGCTGCCAAGCTGTTGCCCTGACTGTCCTCTTGGCATTCTGTATCATTCCGGCTTGGATTAGTCACTCTTGCCAGCACTGTTCGACGAAATAGTTCCCCAGGTTTATAACTACGCGAAGACATGTTTGTAGTTGGCGGGAATATGACAGTAATCTGATCGCACTAAACTTGACCCTCCTAGGAGGGTAACCCTAGCAAGCAGGTAGGGTTACCCTCCTCCTGGGGTAACCCTACCTCGCATGTAAACGAAACCGGGAAAAACAATATTTAGAGGGTAACCCTCCTAGAAGGGTAACCCTTCCAGCAGGGTTACCCTCCCTCCATGTAAACAGGGCCTAAGGCTCAGTTAAGACTGAAATAGAGTTGACAAAGTTAAATACTTTATTAAGGTGGACAAGGGTTGGTTCATGCCTCTCAGGTTACTGCTTTCAGCATCTGGCTTTCTTCAGATCTTATCAACTTAAAAGTGCAACACAAAGAGGAAAACGGAGACAGCTAAAACCCTACTGTAACAATCAAAGCACAAAACTATAACAATATCAACTGATAATTTCCAGGTCAAATGCGTATCATTCTTCGGTAAGACTCAGCCTTTCTCCTAGATCTTGCCAACCTCTCCTACTGCAAATTGTATCAATGAATGTCTCCCTCTCTCTTACCCCACGCTCGCATGAGTAAAACAGGTAACAAATAAGCATGTGGGTTCACCCAGCCCTTCAAAACGTCATTTAACTTATAGTACATTAATATTCATTACATGTTATTTTGAGAACTTCTCGGATAAAATTTTATGCAGAATGATATTTTTATTACGCATATAATAAACCAAAAGCCTTCATTGATGTAAAAAGAAAGCTCTCGTCCTCTAAAGGTCTTTCACAACTAAACATCCTTCTCGTCAAAAAAGGCGTACTGAACACTGCGACAACGGTACAGAGTGACGTAATAGCGCGGCGGCTAACGGACTCGCATAAGCAGACTACCTATTGTCTCAACACACTAAATAACACTTATAGCCTGTGTTGCACGCGTAACGGGCATGCAAAGGGTAGGGATCGGGTGGCAAAAAGCGCGAGGGAGAAGGGGAAGGAACAGCACCCCAAGCCGACAAAGAAGCCCGTTTCCAATAAGCAGCCCAATTTAATTTCCTCAACCTGTAAGACTCTAAGAATTTAGGCTGTGCAGCTGGCAATCCTCCTCCCCATGTAGATTTTAAGAGTTGCAGTCGATACGGTCATGGATGGTTCTTATTTGTGCGGCCGTCGGTGATATAGCTGCAAGTTATGACATTTTCCCCGCATCGAAAGAATCCCTTGGTTACGTTAGTTTGTTTCAGTATCAGTACGTAATTTAGATCTAACTAAAATGCCACTAAGGTTGTTGGTTCGTCGCAAAGCAACAAGAGGTATGTTTTTAAAGACCCTGTTGAATCGAGGGGAAGACGAAAGGATTTTAAAATATCTTTGTATGATAGTGGATATGGAACGAAAGGCAAGATTGTATGCGATACTAAGCGGAACGCGACTAGGTTAGTTTGTGCATGATTGTCTCACGGGGTTTGAGTGTTTAGTTGCGTGTGATTGCGTGAACTCGTCGGATTTCTTTTCTGAGAAAAGAGAGGTTGTATCCACGATCGTTAAGATATTGGATGAGTCCATTAGCGCGTAAATAATGTGAAGCTCTCGTCGGTAGAGCATTTGCTTTGTATCGCGTAATCGGTGAGCGAGGCTGAATGGAATGGCTCACTTGGTATGTAGAGGGTGACACGATGATTGTAGAAGGTATTGGTGTTTGTCTGTGGGTTTAGTATAGGGATCGGTCTCAATCTAACCAAACTGGCTGAGTGAGACCTTGACGTCAAGAAAAGATGTAGATGTTGCTGAGAGGGATGAAGTGAGTTAATCTTCAACTCATGGCTTGACCATAAGGAAATTTACTCCTAATTCAGGTCACACAAATTAGTATGTGACTTCAAGCCTCGTCTGCAGACGTTACTCCAAGCTGAATTTCAATAGAATAGAACAGAATAGAAACTTCAACCTATTTATCAACATCATTCAAAAGGAATTCCTTGGAAACTGTCGAGTAATGTTTATAAAGGCTTGGTCTGTTTTGGTAGTTTCAATCGACTTGCCAACATCTTACAGTCAAACCAACTGAAGCGTACCCCTCAAGATTACATTAATGAATTGATTATTTGAATAATGAACTCGCTAGTCGTTTCAAGAATGCAAAATGAATTCATTATTGAAATATTGAACTCAAAAATTAAAAATCAATACTAAATTGGATTTTTTTGAACATTTAACCTGTATTAGCTGTATTCTTGGAACGACTAGTGGTTTCATTATTCATATGATCATTTTTTTGGGCATTCTTGAAACGACTAGCGAGTTCAATATTCAAAAAATCAATTCACTGATGTAATCTTGAGGAGTACGCTTCACTTGGTTAGACTGTAAATCCAAAGAGCTAAGCTAAGTACGACAGGCCACTTAAAAATCAAACCAATCCCGTTTGCTCCTAAAATACCTTATTTGGAAATGTTGTCCAGACCACGCCTGTATTAATTACTGTATTTGAAATCAAAACTCCTTGCCATCGAGAAGACGCAAGAGCAGCATAGTATTGCGGTCCGTATATTACTTGGTAGAAAAATCGAAGAGAATGGATTCCACACTTGTCTATGCAGTGGTGTTTGGCTGTTTGATATTGTGTGAAATCGCCGATAAGGCTGTTGACTTGGTCGTCACAATAAGGTACAAAGACGGAAAGATATTTAACCATCCTCAAGACAGTGTTTACTACGCTCTCATCACTTTCCTTGTCTCTGGATTTCTCATCACCAGCTCACGTATAATACTGTACTTAAAAAGGATCAAGCTGTGGCCAGGAGATGACGATGACGAGAATATCGCCACCATTGATCTTTGGATAAGCTTGTCAAAAGCCTTGTTTGAAGCTTTCCCCCAGACGACAATTGCACTGTTCTACTTCGGTAACTGTGCGCAAGCGGGTAACATCGAAACCTTGGTTGAAGCCTTTGATGTCTTCTCGATAATTCCGTTCGTCACCCTCGTCTGCCATTCTTTTTACTACTGCTGTGGTACTGAAGAACCTAATGGACTAACCTTGCTGATCGCGGCTCTCGCAGTCATAGTCTCAGTGATTGGGTTCGTTTTCGCATGTATATCCATAAGCGACTTCAACGAGCGCTGTTAGCTTTACAAATAACTAGACAACTAGAGACTATAGTTATGAACGTTTCGACCGGTCACTTGTTGTGAGCACTAGTTACTGATGCTACTAAGCAGGCCTTGAGATGGATTCCGCACAGCAAAGGATGGTGGCGAAGCCTCAAAAACCTGGAGAAGGTCAACCATTAAGGAAGAAATACAACAATGACAATCAACGGCCCACAGAGAACGACAACACACAGAGTCCTTTAGCGCAGCACTGTACGAGGAGCCCAAAGAAATAAGGAGGGATACTATAAACAGCTGCGGTTGTCATGCACTATTGTCTGTTGTAAGTCCCATCAAGGCAGGAAATCACCGAACGATTTTTCTTTCACTAATGTATTCTTTCTAAGAAAACACCTTATGCATTTTTACCTTAATTGTCAAGTTCTAACAACAGTCCGCGTAACTTTTTGGAAGTCATAATCATTGGTAATTACATTACTGATAAACACAGTAGAGAAAACAAATGAAATTTTCAATATATAGAAAGAAGTTGAAAACTTCGTATGCTGCGTGGCACTTGTTACTACAATAAAAAATAAAAGTTAAAAATGTTGCTAGAAGTGCCAAAATTAGAGTAAATGTCCAAACGTTTCGAGACTGTGCCCTTCATCAGTGGAATGTTCGTTATGCGTAACGAACATTCCACTGATGAAGGGCACAGTCCCGAAACGTTTGGACATTTACTCTAATTTTGGCACTTCTAGCAACATTTTTAACTTTTAAATTTTCAATGTACAGTTTGCTTTTGTTGTTATACGAGATTAATGGTGCTAGTGGTGTTATAAAACGAGAGTCAGTGTTACACAAACACTGAATTCCGTTCTTTGAATATAGCTGTTATGGAAAACAGAATTACTCCTTCGTACCCTAAATCGAGTCCAATTTCAAAAACATTAAGCCAGAATTTACTGTTTATTACTGAAGAAGAGAAAATTTAACAAATACAAGAACTGCACCAGCATATGGGATAGCAATTTTTCGATTATTGTATTTCTTTGCAGCAAAACCTTGTTGTATATACTCAAAATGGATTTCTCAGAAACTGTGATAATTATCATGCAAGGTCAATCTTTGGCAGTTGTTAATGCGACCCCAAACATACTTCTTTTTTTTTTTTTTACCCGCGCTCATTCAATTCCGAGAAAGACAATGCACCATTTCGGTTCAAAGTAAAAAGAACACGTTTCTCGTGAAGGCAAAAATGGCAGAGGCGATATCTTAAAATGACAGTCTGGCCTAAAAGTCCCTAAAACACGTTACTTTCTCATTAAAGCAACGTTACATGTCTGTGCGCTTGAAGTTCCGTTTGGAAATATTACCCGTAGTTGATTTTTATTTTGAGGCCGGTTTCCAGGAAATTGTTATTACGTTTACTATTCTAGGTAATTGTTTGGCAGTTAGAAAATGATGCTATTTGTCGACCTACATCGAGTCAAACAATCAAAAACACTTTGGGAATGGTCGAAATTCACTGTTTAACACTGAGGAGAGAAAATTTAAAGGACGTTTAACGCGCGTGGTACATACATTTTTCGTTTGTCGCATTTCTTGCAGGTGAAGTTTGTTGTATGTACTTAAGCTCGATTTCTCAGATACTATGACGATTACTATGCAAGGGGTATCTTAAGTAGTTGTCAATGTCTCGCCAACATCTTTCTTTACCTAGATACTTCTTTCAATTACGGAAATGTCATGCCTCATTTCAAAGAAATAAAGCAACGTTTCGAGAAAGAAGTCGCGTCTCACCCATATATACTTGCCTACTGAAAGGACCTGTACTTGTAGGAAACTTATGTGATTTCATTTTGTTATTTTCGTATTTATGGTGTATTGTACTGTTACTTAAATTTCAGTAAATTAAGGAACAAATTTGGGCTTAAACCTCTTCAACAGAGGATAAAGGCGAGAAGTTGGCTGACAGTTGGCCGGCAGACAGTTGACTGACAGACAACCAACAGATTTTACACAGGGTTTTTGGGAGCTGTTCTTCACAATTACCAATGGATCGAGTTTACACTACATGAGAAACCATTTTGTGTACTGTAACTTGCCTTGCAATGTTTTGGAATACTAATGTACAAGACAATATGACCCAGCACGATTTTGTTCTGTTGTCACAAACCACATTGTTCTGTTTGCAAAACAAAACAATGTGAGTGGTATTGATGTACTAAAAAAACAATGATAAGTAACAGTTAAATACCTTTTTGTTCATGTATTTCAGCACAATATGGTCCCATACTGGTCACGTTGTATAGCATGATCAATTGTTCTACATGCACCTGAAGCTACAAAATGTAACAGATCAATAACTTTCATTTGAATGGTCACGCACTAAGGTTTCATCCTCAGACTTAATTTAGATTCACCTTATACTTGTACAGCATGACAAATAATACCAGATGAAAGTACTGCTCAATAGCTTTCATTTGAATGGTCACACACTAGGGTTTCGAAAACAGACTTAAGGCGAGGGTACACCTGAAAGCCGTATATTGGCTGGGTATTATGTTTTTAATTCAAATATCTCGTTTACGTTTCAAGCAATCAAGAATCTCTATACTCATTTCACATATCTATGTTTTGGGTCGTTTTGTAAATTTTTTGGTGATTTTTAGGTATATTTGGAGATAAATAGTTTTTCTCAAAGGATTAGTAAAATTTAAGGAAATAGGAAATTTGGAAGATTTGGTATTGTTTTAAAATTAGAGTTTGAAGTTAAAAATAGGTAGATACACTCCAAACAGTTGCCCAACAACCTGGGGTGCCATTGTGCGGTCGGGCAACTGTCTGGTGGTGTTCCATAACCCTTTTTTTTTCCTTTCAACCTCTCTTTAACCTTACCAAAATTTCACTTAAATTCAGGTGTACCCCCGCCTTAACAGTTTGAACCACCAGCTTGACCTTAATACATTTAAGTTGAATATAAATTGAGACGGGGATGAAGTAACATGGAAGAGAGGAGTTCAATGGCCATCAATAATTTTAAGGGACCAGATTACTATTGCATCACCATTTAAAGACAAACACACTCTTCACTTGGCTCTGACAATACAGACCTTTTGATTGAACTACAAGTGTGAGATTCAGTACAGTAAAATTTTTGAGTTTCATTCTAGTTACTTTCCTAGGCCCTCAATCTTCACGTTTTCTTCATGATTTTAGGAAGAGAGGTCATGTACATGCGCCCTCTTCAACTATCACGCGATAGAAATCTCGAGTTATCCACTGACTAGTGTCACGTGACCATATCGCGGGCTAAGGGTTAGAGCTCATTAAGCTCTAGTGGCTTTTTAAAGTTGACCGCTGACCAAGCACTGATTTTTAATTGGATCACGGGCTCATGCCTAATTAATTTGTAGTGATCAGGGCCAGGTTGTTCCGAAGGTGGTTAACGCTAACCCAGGATTAATAGTTGATCGAGGTATGAATTTTTCTATACAAATGTTTTTCACTGCTTTTCAGTCATGGGCTCCTAGTGTAGTCCGACATTATTCCAAATCAAAACGAAAAGGCAATCCATATGTACAGAAAACCTAATGCAAAGTTAACAAACTCAATCCAAATTCTCGATTATCGTGGAATAGCTTAATCACGCTTTGAATATCCCGGCCCCGGAGCTCCACTGTTAGGTTCGGCTAAATCTATATATTATGATGTTGTTATACATTGACTTAAATATTTGTGATTGTTGTAGATATAATTTGTCAGTTCAAGTGCAAATAAATGTTGTTAAAATGTATATGGTTTAAGCGTTATGCGCGCGCTGTGGGTTGACATTGACACAATCAACTAAGCTACCAAGCACACGACTAGAGTGAAAGCAAATTTTTTCTACAAATGAAGTTTAATGAGCCTGTACCTAAACAAGGAACTCCAGAATAGCAGCATATCGCTAACCACTAACTGTTTACGGATCTTCCAACTGAAAACCTAGCTGTTATCTTTCGAAAACTATACTGAAATCCAACTGTAAACATGTACTCGCAGATGGAGTAGTCGGCGCGCAAAACAAGTGCGAGATACGCAAATGTCTTACTTACTGCCGGGGAAAGTGACAGGTAAAAATGACGGGCATCGTAAAAGTTTTCAAAAAAGATGAATACCCCTACATGATGGTTACCCCTACATTTTATGATATGAAATGGGAGTAACAAGCCTATTCAACACGTCATTAGTTTCTGGTTGTGAGCAAAAGGCTTTTAGACTGTCTTTTAGTTGAACCAGAGCAAGGCTGTTAGAGAAGCTAAAAGCGCTGTTGCAGCGAGTTTGTTATTAAAATCATACCAGTAATGGTTTTTCTGTTACCATTTGCCGTGTAGTTTAAAGGTAAGTTGTTAACAAGTTTCACGCAAAACCTTATATTGAGAATAGTTACAACGGTCGAACTACTATTAAGATGGCTAAAGAAGGTTTCCAGCGTTAAATTTTGATGGGTCATTATAACCAGTCTTCATTAAGTTGATGTTGCAATCATGATACAAAAAATTGCCCAATCATTGGTGAAAACGTTGTTATCATTTTCATGACGCAATAGGCTACCATAGCAACAGTACGACCTGCCTAAAACACCTTTAATTACAGTTTTAGAGGCTTATAGTTCGAAAACGGCAAGGTGGAATATTTCTTATATCGTCAAATTGAAAACGTGATGAGACGCAACTTTAGCCAAAGTTTAAAAAAAATGCACATAGGATTCAGAGCCACATTTAAGTTCCACTGTAATTCGCAAAGTGATAGTGATGCTCCCATGCTGAGACTGGGCAACCTGTGGCACATATGAACACGAAGTCAGGAGGGGCTTTGGTTATTCCTTATTGTAATTTCTCGTCTTTAAATCATAACTGTTTCTGTTTTTATGAAGAAAGCTATTTCATATTTCGCAAAGATCAGCGCACGTCAATCATTGTTCACTTAGATAGACACTTGAATCTTTTTCTACGTATTTAAAATCTCGACTCATTACGGTCCATAATCAGGCGAAAAAGAACTCGACCAGTGCTCCGCCATCTTGACTTCACGCTCGGACAATAACCTATATTTCTCAGAATATTTTGATGAGTCAAGTAGCATAGACGAAAAGGTACATGGATAATTTCTTGACAGTTGCAAGTTGCCAAGGAGCAGGAATATTCCAATGTACAACCGTCGAGATGCAGTATCCGATGTACATGTAGAGATGATACCTGCACGGGTGTAAAGTACTTAATTTACCAGTCATGAGCGATGTATGTTTAGAAAAAGTTGACATAATGCAGCTTTCACATTTGAAGGCCAGAAATTCGAAGAATTTGTTTTCTATGATGCACGGATACAAAGATAGAAGGAAATTTTTTACTTATTGTGCCTAGTGCTCGTAGAGCTCAAGGCACCATGCTATCGAGCATACGTGTGCGTCCGTAACACTTGCCGCTCGTGTAATTTGTCATGAAGTGTCCTCCTCTTAACGTTTTTTTCTGGGCGACGTGTAATATGTCATGAAGTGTCCGCCACCCGACGTTTTGGTCAACAAAATCCAGAATTAATATCGTGTGTCCGTAACTCGTGTTTTTCTCGTATTCTTTCGCCAACAACCCGAGACCACTTTCGAGCAATGTTCGTTTGATTTTCGTATCCCGAGAAGACATGACGTAGATGGCAACTTTTTGCTACGATCGCTCCATGTACTCACGTTGCGTGTTTGTTCAACGACCTTGGTAAGTTTTCTATGTTAAGGTGCAACGGGGCATTTTCGCGGGAAAAAATTCAAACCACAGCGCTCGTCACAAAACCTTTTTTTTACTACCAGCATGTTAAGTTATATTCGTTTGAAAGGTCGTTGAAATGATCTTTTTCGACTACGCTAGTTTTTGCTTCTGAGTAACAAAAATATCCGATTGCATAGCAACGCTATGAAAAGACGCTGACTTCGCAGCGATATATAACTTCTCCGTTAATAGCTACCAAACATCGGCAAACGTAAAATCTATTCCTTAACATTTCAGCTTCATCGTGTTAAAATGTCAGCGAAATCGAACAAAACCAGCACTATAAATTAAACTGTTTTTGTCACCCTTCTGTCAACACTTGCGAGCAACCGAAAAACTTAGAATATTACACGACCCGACGTTTTGCAATTGGTCAACAAAATCCAGAATAATGACCTAGAAGCTGAAAGTTGAATGGGAACATCTTTTTCGAACTATTTTTAAGTGATTTAGACGACAAAATGATCTCGGCGGGCTATGAGCGACACAAAAACGAAAACAGAAACAAGCTTATCTGATAAGCCGATAATTATTCAAAATTCGACCAAATAAACATAATTTCTCGCGATGAGAAGACATGATGTAGATGGCAACTTTGCGCGTTTGTCCAACAACGTTGGTAAGTTTTTTATGTTTTTAAACATAAAGATAAATTTATCTTACTTTCCTTCTAGAGCCAGGCTCAACTTTCAGTGGATTTTCAAAGAATTTGATCTTAAAAGCAACGTGAAGGGATTTTTCGAGAATTTTCTTGCTTTAATCGGTTAAGAAACTGAAGAAAGTGTTGTTGATTCTTCCCTCGATCAGTGGTCGTGGACGAGCGTTTCCTGCCGAATCCTGTCGTTATATGGGTTGTTTTAGCGATCAGTAACTTCTATTTTCTTGCTTTATCGGTAAAGAAACTGAAGTAAGTGTTGATTGTGTTGATTCTTCTTATTTCACAATAAAGTTTCTTGTTGCCGTTGTATCATGTAGTCATTGCAGATGATACTAGTTTTTCATATCACTAGGCACATGTAGTCATAGACTGCCTATTTTTTTACTTATTCAACACTGATGTAATAACAATTCTTGGGTTGCACGTGACGACATCATTTTCTAAAATCCAAAACTAAATTAAAGAGCCACCAAAGTCATTATCTTCATCAGGCATGAGAGGGGGTAAATTTACATCTGTTAACAACTTTTCAGCTCAATATCTTGCTTCGTCAAAAAACAGGCACATTTTAGATATCAGAGCTATGGCGGTGCGTGACATTAAGCTATATATGAACGTGTTTGTCAAAAAATATATACTTATCTCGGGATTTTGAGCCTTTTTAGATTTTAAATATTGGAAAAGTTCTTATTTAAATGTTTGCTTGATCAGTTCAGATAATCGGTAGCCTAGATAGCGAAAGTACCGAAGTTCCAGATGTTTACGCTATTTTCCGACCGCCATGTTGGTGTCCCATGGAGGTACACCAACATGGCGGCTCCATATTGAGCTCTGTAAATTTGTGCAAAATATTTCGCTAAATATTTGACGTTTGGGAAAAAGTAACAGACCTAAAACTTGGAGAAGTGTCTTATTTATTTATCTCCTATAACATATTTTCTTGACTTCATACACCGAATGGTTTTCGAATTATTTTCTAATTGTGTGACTGTGCAACCCAAGGATACAATACATGGGAAATCGGGAATTTTCATGTGTTTCTTCTCAGTGGAGTGCACATTTAAGATATATGCGTAGGAGTTTTCGTGTATTTCTGTGCCAGGAGCTGTGATGTAAAGACGCATGAAAATGTCCATGTTTTCTGATACATCAGGGATCCGATAAAAGGAAATTTATGCGGCACAGACGCCCGCAATGTCGATATCATGATGTCATTATCAATATCGTTAATCGTTAAAATAATTGCGTAGATAGCCACGAAATTTGTATCAAGCTATTTATGTGTTTTCATGCAGGCATGAAATCCATCTATCTTGGGGAAGAGATAACGATGGCGAGTTATCAGAGAACAATACAATTGAATAACAATGTCACCTTCCAAAGTACAAACGGAAAATAATCAAGTCAACCAACTCGATATTTCTTCTTCTTTTTTATTGATCGGTTACTAGATCAGTATAGATGGTTGTGTTTATTCACTGTAAAAAAGTGTCGCTATTCAGAATTTTTATTGAGCCACAGAATATTTGGTTCTAGTTTTTGCTAGTTTGCTTGTTTGTGTTTATTTGATTATTTGTTTGTTTGAAGATAGTATAGTTTCTAATGATAGCATACATTTATAAGCCTCTACTTTCACCTTTCAGCTTTATTTACTGATAGTATTTACTGCCGGATAGTGTAATAAACTACATTTCATTTCAAGTATGATTTTGTCATGAAACAAAATTATTATCATTACTTCGGAAAACATTTAAGCACACGCACTCACGCGAGACAAAACCAAAATACTCATTCCCTTTAAAGAATATTAAGTTTATGTAATTACCTTTAAACAAATAGTAGTATTGAACCAGTCATAGAATATTTGTTTGTTTTTATGTGAAGGCACTTAAATTAAAAGCATACAACATTTTCAAGCCTCTGCTTTCAGCTTTGTTTACTGACAGCAAAGTAAACTGAACTACAATTTAATTTTAGTATGATTTTGTAATGAAATTAATATCATTATTGAAGATATATTTATACCTACGCACTCATGCAAGACAAAACCAAACTATTCCTTTCTTTTAAAGAATATTGATTTATGTAAAAAAAAAACTTTGAACAACTAGTAGTATTGAACCAACCCAAGCGTTTATTTAAGCGCAGAGTACAAGAACCTTCTGGCAGGCTGTATTGAACAAGTGAATATTGCTGTGCTTCATACTTGATATTCTCGGAGGCAAAGGGGCAGATATACGGATCCCGAGGAGATCAAACAAGCGATAGCCGTGCGGAGGAATGTCAAGTGATTATTTGTCCTTCGCTCAGTCAGAAGGGATATTTGATTACAGTTTTTTCAGTTATCTGTTAAATACTTTGCAAGTAGTGAGTTATTTTTTATTACCCATTCTGAAGCTTACCTTTTCAAATCTTTTATTTAAAGAGTTTGTTTTAGGACAATTTAAAGCATAAAATTGTATTGCTGGTTTGAGGAGTACTATGCGTGAAGTAATCCATCTGCGTGGGAGAGCGGAAACTTATTTGGTAGTCGATTTATCTTTAGTTTTAGTTACTATTTTTATTGTTAATGTATTGAACGTGTTACTAAGTTATCCTGCTGCAGGTATATTACAAGAAGAACTGTCTTATCCGTTCACAATACGCTGGAAAAATGTGAAAACGCAGCTTTATTTTTACGGCTACGCCGATCGTCCACTAGTGATCTGTCACGAAAACGGGGCATTTGTCAAAAACACTCTTTAAACGCCGCCCCGGCTTTGGGTTTTGGTTGGGCGAAGAACATTTTGATAACCGGAACTTTTCGAAAATGATGACGCCAAGAAGATCATATTATTTTTCTGACCGAGTTTTACTCGAGCACAAAGGTGAAATGAACAGTGGTTGCTGCGTTCTCCATTTTTCGGGAGTTGTGTGGACAGTTGATGGGTTTTCAGAGTAAAAAAGTGCTGTTTTTAATCGTTGACAGACCAATAGAGTCCGGTTTGTTCTACGATTCCGATAAATGATGCTGTATGTATTTCCGAGATGATGTGTTGTAAGTTAATCGCGTTGAGTTTCATTATCGTTGTCGATGATATCGGATTGTGGGAAAAAACTGCTTAGGACGGCTGAGAGTAGCACTCCCAGAAATATTGGGTGCAACTCAAAGCCGATATGCGCGCGCGCTACTGGAACGTTATTATGACAAGCCATTGCGGCACATGCATGGTTGGCGTAAAGCCCCGGTCAAACTTTCGCAACGTTTCATCGCAACATCGTTGGACGCAATTTGCTGCGTGCGTCTGGCCACCCTGTCGAGAGGTGTTGCAAGGTGCTGCGACATGATAGGTGATGATGGCTCAAATTTGTGGATGTTGCATGATGTTTTAGTCGTTTGGCCAGGTTCCTGCAACAATGTTGCTCCCGGACATACGTACTAGTTCGATTTTCAACACCCAACGTGTCGCGTTGCGCCCATCAATGTTGCAATATGTTGTGCTGAAATGCTGCGATCGTTTGGCCGGAGCTTGCAAATGTTGGGCCAAATCTGTTGTGATATGTTGTGTTGATATATTGTGATCATTTGGCCAGGGCCGTTTAAAAGTGGCTCCGTCTTAAAATATACCCATTAATTTACGTGCACGATAGGCTCGGAACCATTCATGATGATAAAGAAATAGCTTCTTCTTAAAACAAGTCCAGATCGAGGGAAAAAACCATACCCTATTTCTGAGATCAAAATGACTAAAACTTGTATTGTATTCAGACCAAAAAGGCTCAAAAACCATAGCCTTTAACGCGATACATACCTATATAGGGCCATTTTCAATTGAGTGTTGAACGTACTCAGGCAATTAATTTATTTGCTTCTGTTTTAGTACGGTTTGAGATTGGCTGAGTTGTTTAATTGGTAAGTAATTGGTCCTTTCGTTTTACGACACCAAACAAGCCGCTCTATAAAGGGAAACTGTGTGGCTGAGAATATGAACTAAATAAACTACCATAGTTCGTGAGAGACGTGCCACAGAACTAGGAACACTATATCAGGGTCAAGTGCGGGATTCGCACATTGTTTACTGGAGTTGTTATCAATGCGGAAATAAGTTGTATTGTCAGCTTGTGGCTGCCTTAAACGTAAGTGTTATTTTACTGAAACTTAGTTATCGTCAGTGTTTGTTTGTCATGACCAATCACGGGGATGCGGAAGATTGTCTGTCATAATTATTCATGTCATATTCAGCCGTGTAAATTTCGTGCATTAATCGTTTGATGCTCGTGCATACACTAACAAGGCTTATCACTGAGGTAAGTGACTTTTAGTGCAATTGAGTACTGAACGAAATAAGTTCAAACGCTGAAATAACAAAAAGCAAACAACAAGCGAACTCTTTCTGTGTAGACATTTCATGGACCGACTGAAAACTGAAATATTTTCAGTATTCTATAGACCGGCATTAGTACCTGGAGTTCAGTGTTAAATTCTATGTATTTCTAGCGCGTGAAAAACGTCTTTGAAATGAAGTAATCATATCTGAAAACCTTTTCCATGGGCGGAAACTGAATTTTAAAATTTGTATTAACATCATGCGAAAGTGTTTAGCGCACAAGCAAATACATCCTTTATGATTCTGCAGAACCTGAAGCTAAAAGAAACTTAACCCTTTCAGTTGTTTGACACGACAACCTAGGCGGCAATAACGTTAGGTTGTGAAGGAAAGGTATCCCTTACAATGTTTGTTTGCAAAAGTTTATATATTAAGCCAAATACCTTGTAAATTATGCCTAAATCGAAACAATCTAAGTTCAGTGTGTTTTTGTATTAGACTAATTCATGTAAAGTTTCGAGGAGCGCAGTTTCAAACAAACAATAATTTTTTTGGAGGGAAGGTTGGGACTAAGGGACTTCTTAGCAGAATTTTGCAGTAGATGGGCGCAAAAGTTAACTTTCCCATGTGTTATTGGCTTCCATGCAACCAATCAGAGCTATTCAAGAGAACATTTTACAATATGACATCCTGATCAATCTTGCAAATCTAACACAAGTGTTTTTACATTCTGTAAACCGCTCACCAGGCTTGTCGAGTTTGTTACAGCTGGTATTACTTGTCCAAAGAAAGTTATTTTATCTGGGCCGGGTTAGTAGAAAGCGAAATACATATCACTCTCCAAGTTGAATTCTCCTTTAGGCCAAACGTACTATAAACTTAGATAACTCCTAAACAAGGCAATAACCAAATATCAATATTGTTTGGCAACAGACTTCCGTCTTCGTCGTCTTGTTAACGAGCTAAAACGCAGTAAATTTATCATGATACCCGAATCCTATTTTAAGTTGCACAGGAAGTTCTAACCATTAACGCAAAAAACACAAGGTCGAATACATGATTATTTGTTGACCAAAACTGATACAGACAATTTGGTCGAATAAGGGCAATACATACATGTAAGTATTGCCCAATATCTATGAAGTGGGGGTAAAATGGGGTCAAGATCACGTATCATGAAAAAGAAAGATATTTCACACTACAACTTACAAAATAAATGATATTTAAGCTTCTTTTAGTGGCAAGCAGCAAAAACAAAATCGCGTTCCGCTGAAAACTAAATGCCGATCGAATGAACTGGCTTTCCGCTAGATTAGAAAGACTAATTCATGATAAGATGTACTTTTTTTATTTCACAGAAAATCCTCAGTTTTGAAAAATCCCGTTGGCGGCTTCTAACGAAATCGCGATTCATGAGAACACAAACTCAGTAGCCGAATAACTTTCAATACCACGGCTCACTCTAATGCTTCATTGCCCTTAAATTAGATCATTCTCCTTTTTACTTGCGAAAACACAGAGCCTCGGCTTCTAAGAAACCTATACTGTGGCTCAGTTCAACTCTGACTGAAAGTATATACAATTAAGTATCTGCTTTCCGACAAGCGTTTGTTCCTTGTGCACTGCATTGTGTTGTTTCTAAACCTTAAGGTTCGTTTCTTTTATAGCACGACACCTAGGATCACGCAGAACATGAATTCCTTTTCTCTTGGTATATTGATCACCCTTCTTTCCTGTTTAACCTGCAACGTTTCAAGCCAGCTTAGGAAATGCTTGGGTAGCTCCAACTACTGTCCTGGGAGATATGGAGCCCTGAAGGCCGTCTGCAAAGGCGGGTACTGTTTCTGTACCGGACAGGACTACGACTTTAAAACTTGCTTGCGTAAGTTGTCTGGCACAAAAACTAGGGATAAAGGGCATAAGAGGTGGCGCTTTGGTTCGGAATTAATTATAAGTTATTGGTCAAAATGGCTGGATATTGACCGCGTTTTTTTTTACGTGTTAATTAATTAAGGTAATTCCCCTGAAATAAAACTGACAATAGATTTTCGCTCAAACTTTGCCAACTGAATATTTATCATATGAGAACTTCAATTTTGAAATAAAAAAGGGGGGTGCCCATACTCATTAAGGAACACTGGGGCATTGAAAATGACCCATTTTGGCATTATTTAACGCTTATTACAAGAACGCATTCCCAGTAATAATTGTAAATTTTTGTGACCGAGACTCATGAGAACACGCATTAAACTGGAGTCAATGCGTTGTATCGGACACAAATAAACTTTTTAAGTTTGATTTATACAGAAAGCTGAATCCTTGATTAAAATTTCAACCAAATTTCTTGACATGGTTACCATAGGGCAAAATAGAAAAGACCACAGTTTACTTGCTATTTTCGCAATTTATTCAATTTTCAGCAATAGAAATCAGATCAGTCTTTCCTCAAGCAAAGTTTGTGATAAGTTGATTACAATGACTGGAAAAAAAATTGGGGTGCCCATGCTCGTTGGTGAGCTATAGCCATTTTTCAACTGAAAGAGCTCAATATCAAGGCAAATCCGCCATGTTTTCAGTGTGCACGTGCACGAGAGCGCGCTAAATGACGCCATAAATTATGCGCAGGAAGGATGCGCAGTGCAATTATGAGGAATAACCTTAAGGGGTCGAGGTCCAAAAACACGAACAAAAAAGAACAAGGCCAATATCTAGCCATCTTGACAGAACAGGCTTGGTCAATAAAGGATATGATATATGGAGTAAAGAACGAGTTTTTCTTGCGGCACACGGGACATAATCCCGAGCATGGAAGATATCGCCATCATATCTTGCCCTCTCGGGTGGCCAATCACAGCGCAGGATTTAGGTTATCTTGCCCGCTCCGCAAGCTAGTCATGATTATAGTTGCTATCGCCTGTTTTAAATACAGTGACGCTGTACTGTGAGCTGATTAAAGGTGATCGTCTTGGACTTGGTAAAGAGAGGAATAGTTTCGTTATCAATTTCTAACGCCAGTAAAAATATGGATTCGAAGAGAAACAACATCTTCACTGCGTTCTTTGCGCGCATGAAGAGGCTTGTGCCCACATCGCGTTCCCTTATGTGTCCCCACTTTAATTTTTTTAAGACATTCCTTCTCATTTTTAGCTGATGCATTTGGATGCCGAATTGAGATTAATTCTAATACAGCCCTTGCCAAGCCACAGTATAGTAGTCGACAACCCGGGACAATCTACAGCTGTGTGCCTAGCAGCAGTTCCACACAATACGAAGTCCACGTAATGTCTGTGTACGAGGGGAACAGGCACACACGCCCTCCATCAGCTGGTGATACTTATGTCAATATCCTCAGCGGCGGCCAGTCAGGCCGACCCATTGTACTGGTGTTTGCCAGCTACGAACCTGTTAACTGGATCCTTAATTTACCAGCTGGCGTAACCATTAGTAGAGTCATCGTGGTGAGTGTACACGACAAGAATTTAAACCAACGAATCATTTCGGATACAATTTGAAGAAGAAAGAAATTAGTTTCAGACAAAACTTTTGCAGTATATTCTCAGAATTTGCAGCTGATCAATCAATCAGTGTCGAGAAAAATAGAAGAAGTGAAACTCTTTTAACATCTTGCGTTTTCTAGCTTACTTCACCTCAACTACATCTTGACATTTTGCTCCTTACTTCTGAGTAGAGAAGATGGCCAGTGTGTTCGAACATGTCTGTGGCAGTGGGAACGTGTAAAGTGCTTCTCATCATTCGAACATTTGAAATAAGACGTTTCAACCAGAAGATGTATAGAGGATATTAGACGGTGGCGAGAAGATATGGATTTTATGTTCTATTTAACAAATAAAGAAGCGTAAGCCGTGTATTACACTCTGATAAAACACGATGGTCATTTGAGAACACGAGGGAAATGTAGAAAACACGAGCCGCAGAGAAATGTAGAAAACACTCGCCTGCGGCTCGTGTTTTCTACATTTCCCTAGTGTTCTCAAATGACCGGAGTGTTTTATCACTGTGTAATACATGGCTTAGGCTTCTTCATTTGCTTCAAAGTATAGATTTTACGCGCGCAAAACAATAAAACACGCTTTTTCTATGTTTTATACTCTGATAAAACATGGGTTTTTGACCAATCAGAGCGCGCGCAGGGTCCTATCTATATTTTAAATAAGATATAAATTTTGTGTAGTTTTCTAAAACAGCAATTGCCGGTTTTCCACTTTTAGGTTGCTTATTACATAGATGAAAGCTCTGTCACTGGAGATGTAAACCAAGTGCAAGTAATTGAAAAACAAGGCCAGCGTAATTCACAATGGAGCAGAGGATACGGTTCAGACACTGGCGGAGGAGATACCGTGGGACTTCTGAGGTAAGTGAACAGGAAAGCACTTAATGTTCCTTATAGTTATTGTGCACAGATTTGCATTTATCTGCACTTCTCCTTTTTTCAGACAAATACACAACACGTTTGGTGTAGTGACGTCATTTACCGGCACTTACAAAGCAGATCAATGGTCACTGACATTATCACAAGGTACAAGATCTTAAATAATGGCCAACTTAAACAGACATGGTGAAATAAACTAAAAAAACATAGTTGAATATTTAAAACAAATTATTTATGACCGACTTAAAATGTCATAGTAGGGATCCATATATAAATCGTAGCCCAACTGGATAAATTTTAAAAATTTCAAAGAAAGATTACGCAGTTATATAATCCATCACATTCTTATGCTAACACGAGATTGACCTAAACGTGCCACATGACGGACATGTCCCAGCTTAAACTGGAGAATATCTGAGTGGTATTCTTTCATTTCAAAAACTCCTCGTGTTACGAAAAATATGTATAGGATAATAATTAATTACTAAGGCCCCATATTGACTTAAAATGGATCCTCGGATGCTGTCTGTCCTTGGACATTCTGTTCCTTGATCGTAAATCACAGATTTCATCGAGCATTGCCTTTGGAAAGCCGATCGCTTCTCTGAGATGAGAATTTCTCTAAAAAATTTCCAAGCACATTTTCGCGTCGAATGGAGGCTATTGTTACGTACACTGTTTCGCCTCGAGACAGCTACGCTAATGACAAAAAATTCTTGGCCTCCGCCTACAAATGAAAGCGGACAGATAACTCTCAGCATGTATTGTCTTGTCGGATGTTTTACAATCATGCACAACTTGACAAATTCTCTCTTTCTTTTAAATTCAAGGGCTTGGATTTACAACAACCGTAGTCACTACCACAGCAACCACGACCCCGCCCCCACCAATACCCACAACCACACCCAAACCAACTATCTCCCAACAGAAATGTCTGGGTAGCTCTAACTACTGTCCTGGGAGATATGGAGCCCTGAAGGCCGTCTGCAAAGGCGGGTACTGCTTCTGTACCGGACAGGACTACGACTACACCACATGTTTACGTAAGTTGTTTGGTGCAAAACTGTTTGTCACTCAGATAAAAAACATGACAGATGACTCTTTAGTAAGACATTACAAGTTACTAACGCCAATAAAAGTTTGGAAATCACCTCGTTCGGATATATTAGTTCTAATTGCAGTTGCACTGTACTGTAAGCTAATCAAAGCTGATTATCTCTGACCCTGTACTGAGGCGAAAAGCTATTGTAGTTCCAAAAAGTGCTGTTGAATGAATTCCCTATTGAACGTTATACTCTCTAGATAACAAATATCTCAAAGCAACCACTTGTGTATAGTTTGTTAGGTCGTATGAAGGTTTGAAATTTTTAGCTACAACGAAAACCACGCATTTAATCTTTATGATTTTGATCCATAACGTTGAGTGTAGAAAAACTACAACAAGCGTCTTTGCGCATCACTGCTCACTACAGGTACGCACAAGTATCCAAACGCACACAAATGCACTGGAACCCGGCCCATCCCACAAGAAGACGCCTAACGCAAGCCCTTTTTAAGTCTTGTCTTCATTATCTTTAGCTGATGCTTTTGGATGTCGAATCGAGGTTTATTCTAATACAGCCCTTGGCAAACCACAGTATAACAATCAACCGCTGCGGCAAATCTACAGCTGTACGCCTGGCAGCAGTTCTCCACAGTATGAAGTGCATGTACTGTCTGTGTACCAGGTCATCAACACACGTCCGCCATCAGCCGGTGATGCTGCAGTCAATATTGTGAGCGGCGGCCAGTCAGGCCGATCTATTGTACTCGTGTTTGCCAGCTACGAACCTGTGAACTGGATTGTTAATTTACCAGCTGGAGTTACCATCAGTAAAGTCATCGTGGTGAGTATATGATGGGAACTATAACAAACGAATCATCTCTAATGTGATAAATCATAAAGACTCATTCAGGACAGTACTAAGCCTGATAAGGGTAATTATGGTTTATATAATAGCCAAATCAATGCGAGCGCTCTAATTGGTCGATCAGCCCTCATGGTTTATTGTGCCGGTAAACTCGTGGAAAAATCGTGCGTCTTCTGAATAATTATATAAAATCAACAGATCACTGCACAAGTTTCTATGGTTTATGGGATGATAAACCAAACAGGATGTTGGTAGAACACGAGAAGAATTCGTTAATCACGAGCCGCAGGCGTTAAAAGGGGGTACCCTCAGGATTTGCAGCTGAATAGTCAATCAAAATCGAAGAAATAAAAGAAGTCACACTTCGCAGGATTAAACCCCAGCATTAACTTCGCCGGAACCCATTATTACACCTGGGTGGAGAGAGGCATCGTGAGAGTAAAGTGGCTTGCCCAAGAACACAACACAATGTCCCCGGCCGGGCCTCGATCCCAGACCGCTCGATCCCGAGACGAGCTCACTTACCATGCATGAGACAACCGAAGCCTTTCACGTGTCTGTCAGTAATCCATATTAAAACTACGGAATGATCTTAGTCAGGTCTGAATAAAGAATTTTTTTTTCAATTTTAGGTTGCTTACTACATAGATAAAAGTTCTGTTAGTGGAGATGTGAACCAAGTTCAAGCAATTGAAAAACAAGGCACCCGGTCCTCGCAATGGAGCAGGGGATATGGTAAAGACACAGGCGGAGGTGATACAGTAGGTCTTCTGAGGTAAATAAACAGAAAAGTGTACTTAAACGGGCATTTTCACGCTATTTGGCCTTCGCATCAATTGAATTCCAAAACTAATGATATAGTTTTGTTAATAACTATTTGAAGGTACTGAAACTGTTTCCTGTCGGCTGTCGCTACGAATGGCATGGATAGAAATGGATTGAAACTTGAAAAAGTTGGCCAATTTTTTCTAGCTTTGATGCTACGTGTTCCAAAAATCCTCAAGAAATTTATTATGGTTAGCTTTCTCTGATAAAATTCGTTGATATCTTCGTCGTAGCTTTACAGATGCATTTTGTTTATGATTAAAGCCTCAAAGTAATGATTTTAGCACAGAATTGACTTAAAACAACAAAGTCCTCATGACACTGCCCTTTAAAATAGCATTCATCGTTCGCAAAGATCTGTGTGCTTTATCGAGTTTTTCGTTCTTCTTTTAGGCAAATACACGGCATTTATGGGGCAGTGACGTCATTTACAGGCACTTACAAAGCCGATCAATGGTCACTGACGTTATCTTCACAAGGTACGAATTACAGGTTAACGCACTCAGCGAGTGAATTATCGGGATTTACCTGTACGAGTTCACTAACAATGAACGAGAAATTTCAAAACCGCACGAGGCCGCCGAGTGCGGTATTGAAAATTTCGAGTTTATTGTTAGTGAACGAGTGCAGGAAAATCCCCATAATTCACGAGCAATGAGTGCGTTGACATTTTTATTATTCAAATTGAATACACTGCAAACAAAAATCGTCAAACTTTGAGTCAGCCGTAGCCATGGTGTAATGACAGTGGTGTAATGAATTTACACCACGGATATTACACTATGATAATGACGTCAAGGAGTTTGTTTCGTCACAACCCAGTATCACGAAGTACAAACCAACCAATCAGAAAATCGGAATTCGTACAGTGTATGAAAGTTGAATAATAATAATTTATTTGTGACCGACTTGGAATGTTCTAGTATGGATATAAACTAATAAAAAGTTGTGTGAATTGAAAAGAATCGTATCTCACCGGAATTCGTACCGGAGTAAAATTGATTGATGGTCTGAATGCGTCACATGACTGAATATGTCTACTGCAAAAACTGAGGAATTTCTAATAATGTTCCTCATTTTTCAAAACTCTTCGAGTGTGAAGAAAACATATTTGAAACATAATAACCACAAAAGTCCGTATTCGACTACAAAAATATGTTTGCATATGTCTTATTATCTGTTCCTTGAAGCTCGCAGATTTTTCGAGCATCACTCTTGAGAAAACTAATCTGCCCATCACGGAGAGGAAAATTCCCCGACCGTGGAAAGTCCTAGCATATTTTCCAGTCAAATAAAAACTATTGTTATGTATGCTTTGACTTGATACTGTTTCACCTCCAGACGGCAACATTAACTAATGACAACAATTCTTGGCCGTTGCTTTAAGTCAAAGGATAAGAATAGTTCTTAGCATGTAATTTCTTGCCGTGAGTTTTGTAATCATGTAAAACTTGACAAGTTCTCTCTTCCTTTAAAGGTCAAGGAGTTGGATTCACAACCACCGTTGTCACTACCACAACCCCGCCTCCACCAATACCCACAACCACACCCAGACCAACTCTTTCCCAACAGAAATGCTTGGGGAGCTCTAACTACTGCCCTGGACAATATAGAGCCATGAAGGCCGTCTGTAAAGGCGGGCACTGCTTCTGTACCGGACAGGACTACGACTACACCACTTGCTTGCGTAAGTTGTTTGGAGGAAATATCTTTGGCAGATAAAAAACATGAAAGACAACCCTTTGTTAAGACATTACAAGGTACTTCCGCCAGTGAAAGTATGGAAAGCTTATCTTCAAAATATTTTAGGTTTAAATGTGGGCACACTGTTTTTTTGAGCCGATCAAAGGTAGTTTGGTGTTGTAGAGAGCTGTTGAATGAATTCCCCAAATGTGTCTTTAAGTTGTACTCTCTTGATAGCATATCTCGAAACAAGAACTTGTGAAGTTGTGTACAGCGTATTAGGTTGTATGGAGGTTTGAAAATTTTTAGCTAAACTAAAATCAGTCCACGCATTCGTCCTTTGTGATTTTGATCAATTATGTTGAGTGTAGAAAAATTACAACAAGCCTCTATACACTTCACTGAGCACTGCAGAGACGCACACCTCGCCCAAACACAAAAAACCCGTCTCATCCCACAAGGACAAGCCTAGTGCAAGCCCATTTTAAGACTTGTCTTCTAATCTTCAGCTGATGCGTTTGGATGCCAAATTGAGGTTTATTCTAATACAGCCCTTGGCAAACCACTGTATTACAATCAACCGCCCCGACAAATCTACAGCTGTACGCCTGGCGGCAGTTCCACACTGTATGAAGTCCATGTATTGTCTGTGTACCGGGTCATCAGCACACGTCCGCCATCAGCCGGTGATGCTGCAGTCAATATTGTGAGCGGCGGCCAGTCAGGCCGACCTATTGTACTCGTGTTTGCCAGCTACCAACCTGTTAACTGGATTCTTAATTTACCATCTGGCGTTACCATCAGTAAAGTCATCTTGGTGAGTTTAGGGCCGGAACTTAAGCCTACGAATCACTTGTGATGTGATAAATTAGGTTGATCAAGACTTTAAGCAGGTAGCAGTTATTACTGTTGTTAATAATACGAGCTAGCATTTAGTCTTAAACAAACCGGGTTTGTACCCTCTGTAGTACAGTACTTTCAAAATTTCCAGCTGTATCATAAATCAAATTCCAGGAAATAAAAGAAGTCATACTTTTTATAATGTATCTATAGTGTAATCATGTTTGTTAGATTTTGCTGCTCACTCAGTCTGACTGGAAAAAATTGTTTAGACGAAGTTGTTACAAAATAAGTGAGATACTGAGCACGCTCTCCTTGGTCGATAGATGTGTTTAGGTGAGATTATGTAAACATAGTTCTGAAGTTTCTGATTCGCCCGTATTTTTGAAAAATATTTTATAATAGCAGTAGAGCACTTTTTCTGTGTTTACGTAGCCTCTTCAAAACATACATAAACACTTAACGGATTCTCAAAAGTTAAGCAAACCCTCTACTGCATGCGTCAGATTTGCGTAACTGTCTCAAATTCTTCGGCATGTAAACACGAATGCAGTGGAAATGTGTTCGCGAAGCGTCCATGGTTGCAGATCATTAGGAAACAAAACTAGTATCGGGCATCAGATACTCGACCAAGTTTAAGAGTAAACTAAAATTATCTTAACCTTCAATAAGGTTTTCTTAAGTGATCTACAATAAAACTATGGAATCATCCTATAGTCAGGTCTAAATAAATAAAATGTTTTCCATTTCTAGGTTGCTTATTACATAGATGAAAGTTCTGTTAGTGGAGATGTGAGCCAAGTGCAAGCAATTGAAAAACAAGGCCAGCGTAATTCACAATGGAGCTATGGATATGGTAGAGATACAGGGGGAGGAGATACCGTGGGACTTCTGAGGTAAGTGAACAGATCGTAGTCTACATTATAAAGATAAACCGTTATTGAGCACAGATTTGCATGAGCGTATTTATTTGAATTTTTGCTTCATTTTTTAGAGAAGTGCACAAAAGGTTTGGTGTAGTGACGTCATTTACTGGCACTTACAGAGCAGATCAGTGGTCTCTGACGCTATCTTCACAAGGTGCGCGAATTCTTTTGTTTAATATTGCCGACCTGAAATGTCATAGTGTCGGACAGAGTTAATAGAGGAGAATGGTTATGAAACCTGACCAAGGTCTTTGTTGTATGTCTTTTTGGCATTGACTGTCCACAGAACACAATAACCGTTTGCTACAGACTGAGGAACAAACCTTCCAGAGAAACATTTTGGTAACGTAATTCATGCATAGTGTATGAGCGCAACGCAAAAGATTGTGCACGATCGTGCACCTTCCAACACTAAATTTTGCCATCTTTGTTTGCTCCTTTGATATTTCCCTAGCTTCATAGCCATTCTCCTATATGAGCAATGGTGTGGATCAATAACAAAATCTACTTTTAAGAGTTTAAGAGCCGTAGCCTGTTGAGAAAATGTTAAAAAAAGTTCTCTAGCTATGTACTTTGACTACATAAGTTCACCTCTAGGAGGTGACACTAACAACACAATTAAAAATTATAGGCGGCTACCCTCATGTGGAGGACTATGGATTAGTTTTAGCGGGTTTTACAATGTATTGTCTCGCCGTAAGTTGTATAACGCCGTTATTTAACACGTATAATTTGATAACTTGAGTTATTTTGTTTTGACTTCAAGGATTTACCACCACCGCGGTCACTACTCCAGCTACTACAACCCCGCCTCCACCAATACCTTCAACCAAACCCAAACCAACTGTTCAACGACAGGAATGTTACTCCGGATCCAACTCTTGTCCTGGACGTTTATCTCAAATGAAGTCTGTCTGTAAAGACGGATATTGCGTGTGCACTGGCCAAGACTATGATTACCATACTTGCTTACGTAAGTTGTTTTTAATGTCCAGAACTGTTACTTACATGTAGGTTTCGGTCATCATCCGAAGACTAGTAGAAATGACATGAAATGCTTTGGCTAATTTGTTTGAATGGAAAGTAGCAACTGAGTTCGAATTTTTACAGAACATTGTTCGACTATTGACTATCAATTCAGACAAGTTCACTAAATTGAGGTTTTTACGATAAAGTGGGTTATCTCGATCGGGGATATTGCAAAGAAAGAAGTTTTTTATGAGTATTACAGGATAATTTGGTTTTATCAACTGACTGTGATAATGTGAATTGGCCACCGTAAAGAGATTCCAAAGGCTGACGTTTCGAGCGCTGGCCCTTCGTCGAAACGTTAGCTTTCAAATCTCTTTACGGTGGCCAATTCACATTATCAACTCAGTTGATAAAACCAAATTATCCTGTAATACTCCCACCGACGCAGCAACATAGTTTCTTTAGAAACTTACCCCCTTTACTCGTTTTATGAGTGTTAGTTTGGTATCTGACGTTTTTCCAAGAGCTTTTTAACTTAAGGTCTGGGCCTCGGTAAATTACTAAACCGGGCAACTCATATGGTACGTTGCTTGAAAATAAACGAGAGTTTAACTGATGAAAAATGTAAGATTATGAAAGCTAAACAAGTAATGCGAAATTTTATTACATCCTCGGGGTTTTACAGGTACGACAACGCAAAAACAGGAAAAATTCTTTCAAGCCGTTCCGTATCTCAAGGAGTGTCTCCGATGAGCTTTGGAGTTATCTAAGCGTTTTATACTTGACTGTAATATTTCGGACGCTAAACGATTTAGGACGATTTTACTTTGGGACAAGCCCAAGTTTTTAATTTGCAAGTGATGCACCACTTTCCCCTCTTTTTACACCTTCATACGTGTTTCCTTGATATATGTTCTAGATGCATCAATAGCACTTTTCTCATTTTTTAGCTGATGCATATGAATGCGGAATCGTTGAGAATGCTGTTAAACCCCTCGCCAAACCACGGTATAACAGACAGCCAACCCAAGCAATCTACAGCTGTAACCCTCCTTTCAGCTCCCCAGACTACGAAGTCCATGTACTCTCCGTGTACGAAGTTATTAACACAAGACCTCCATCAGCCGGTAATGCTACTGTCAAAATTGTCATCCGTGCAAGGCTAAACAGACCTATTATACTGGTTCTTGGAAGCTATGAACCTGTTAACTGGATTCTCAGTTTACCACCTCGCATCATCATCAGTAAAGTCATATTGGTGAGTACACAATCCCCAAAACTTGTCAAGGAAGTCGTGTAAGCTTATTTCATGACATTCCAGACCTATCGACAGGTCCGAGCCTCTTCTTCAAATGCGAACGAGGGCGTTACGTGTTGCTTCCTGTTAACCTTCAAATGATTATGTGGTAAATGGAGTATGTGCCTTCAGTTATGTAGATATTTCCTCAGACTGGGCTGTATAGGCTAGACCAGCCTACAGTTAGAAAATGACAGGTTATTTTCATTCAGTGGCCATTAATACGACCAACCCGCCACTGACACGATCAGTTTTTTGTGGCCTGTTTCTGGTTGGACCGGATATCCATTGTCTTTGGCGATTCAGCCCTCCTCAGGACGCCTGTTGGACCAAATTCGACTCAACGTCATTTACATAATCTGCTGGTATTCCATATTTTCCAAAAAAGGATTCTTAATATTAATACTCCAAATTAAATTTGTTTTTTGCAGGTTTCTTATTACGTGGATCAATGTTCCGTTAGTAGAGTTTGGAAGCAGGTGGGAGCAGTTGAGAAACACAACTGGCAATGGGGTATGGGATACGGCAATGATTCTGGTGGAGGAGATACAGTCACACTTTTGAAGTAAGTTTGGTAAACTCTCCATTTCCTTCGTTATAAAAAGCCGCTGTGGGAGCTGAGTGCTGGCGCAAAGTTGAATGAGCCTATAATAAATCATCCCTTCAGCCTCCGCAGAGGAGAGTGTTTAATAACCATTCAAGCTTAAAGTTTTGCTCACGGCGCCGGATTGGAAATGCGAAGGGTCAAGGATTCAAGTCACAAGCCGTAGTGGAGTTAGTGTCGTTTCATAGAACATTGACTCGAGTTCAACTCTGCCGATTGATAGGCAAATGGTACTGATATTACGTTTATGTTTTTGTTTGCCAGTTCTTCCCTGCAAAACTATTTGTGCTAAATTATGTAGGAAACAGACGTTATTATAAAATCTCTTGTACAGGTCTGAGTTGACATGAAATTAATTTATTTCTGTTGTGTCTGTTTGTAGGCAACTGCACGACAAGTATGGTGTAGTGACGTCATTTACAGGCACTTACAAGGCAGACGAATGGTGGCTGGCGTTACAAGGATATGCATCTCATGCGGTTCCTTCTTGCGACTGACTCGTCCCCAGTCTGCCTTCTTCCCGATATTAACAAATCGTTCTCACATGACGTCACGGCGGACATATTGATGTATACCAAAACAATGAAACGAAGACCATGTTGGTGTACCAAACCAATAATCCTGTAAGAGTTTAACTCTTTTCCTAAATAAACGCTTTCTTTTGTTCCAATAATTTGCATGGCTGTTGGCCACGTATCTCGTTACCCCTTCCCAAACCGTGCGTAATCTAAGTTTATAGCTCCGTGTTTCTCACCCGAGACTTCCTTAAACGAATCCGTTTTGCGTCGTGTCCCACGCAGGCATGACATTAAGACGCTTGCATGGGAATCCCAAGTTTGACGAAATTAGCCTTACTTAATTAGAAAAACGAGTACATCTCGTCAAGTGCACAATCTGGAGAGCTTTTATAATCTGACGAGGATTAAGCAATAATTACATCAAGTATCTATCCATCGAGGAAGTCCAAGCTTCTTTTTACAAGCCAAAGTTAGTTTTGATGGGATACCTTCTGATGGCCCTTCATCTAGATTCTCAGTTAAATTAGCGGTAATTAGTAGAATTCTACTAGTATACTAATGCAAATGTTGCAATCTGATTGATTAAGCTACTCGTATACTATCAGCCATTTGAGTACAGTGGCTGCCGGTTGTCCACGAAATGCAATGTTTTTCTAGTTTTTCCGAAGTTTTGGAAAGAATTTTAGATGTAAACGGCTAATTAAATTCCTGAGAAAACTAAAAGAAGCACATTTACGGTTTCTTGAATTAAAAAACTTGAAAATATCGAAAAAGCGGGTACGCGCGTAAACAACTGCAAATTTGCCAAGGACGGAAACTTTGTCTAAGCGTAAAGTTCAATAATGCGTGGGAAAATCATATAAAACCGTTATTTGCGTTAATTTCAGTTAGAATTGATTATTCGCTCTCGATTTCTATGAGGCGATAGTTGATTCGGCCTTCGGCCTCATCAACTATCACCTCATAGAAATCTCGAGCTCATAATGTAATTGTTAATTATACATTATCAATAAATGTCAAGCTTGGTTTAAAAACCAATAAATCCTTTTTTAGAAATCTATTTTTCTCAAAAAGAGCTGCGAGACTCGCCATTCGTCCAAATTTTCTGTAATCTTTTTTCGTTTTCTCGTATCGATTAACTTTTCTCCTATTGAATAACCTCACAAAATCATCCCCAAGTTGACAACAAATACTCCATTGACTTTTTTTTTCCACGATCTTTAGCACGCTAAAAACAGAAACATCAGCGCCAAATTAATAATCTAATTATTGTTTATACATTTACAAGTACGCAAAAGTTCATTTTAATTCAGTGCTATCATGAAAAACCACGTGTCTATTTATCTCTCCCGCAATACTGACATCCGCGCACTAAATTAAAAACCTACTCATCATTTTCCACATATTTATTTTAAAATAAAATCGTATTTATCACTAATACAGCTGCAGATCTTTACGGGAGGTGACCCTACAATATTTAATTGTCATTCCTAGCCCTAACTCGAGAACTAACCATAACCTAGCTAACCGAATTCTCTACCTAACCCTAAGATACTAAGCTAACCATAAATTCCCGAATACTGAATCCCCATTCCCTGTCCATGAGGTACTCTTTCCTGTTCATTTTCATCCATGCTATGTCTCTTCACAACGCCTGCTTCATTCCACCCGTAACAGCTGTTTGAAGGGTTTACATTTTAAAGATAATAGAGGTGATGAAAGTGTCTGAAGTAAATAGCCAACTTACTGGAGAGCAGGAACATCTTTTTTTCCCGAGCTTGGGAATAGAAAACGTCTTATAAATTATTTTCTTTCGTACTCCTATGACAATAAAAATGATTTTTTTTTTCAATTCAGCATGTTCATGGACGTGTCTGCATTCGCTGTAACTGTTACGAGCTAGCCTACGATTTTCAGTTTCTACTTTAATAGGCTACTTTCGAATTGTGCAGCAACAAAAGAACAGAGTCGAGGTTCAGGGGAATAATTTGCATTTTCCTTAGTTTTGAACAATACAAAATGCAAATTATTCCCCTGAACCTCGACTCTGTTCTTTTGTTTCTGCACAATTCGAAACTAGCCTATTGCTTGTGAGGTGTTGTGTATTATTATGTACATAATTCCTAATAATGAGTACAAGCTAGCGACAGTCTGTTGTATGTGTCCAAGATGGCGTCCTTTTCTGAAGAAACGCCTTGATTCCTTCCTGCCCATCATGTAGCTTCAGATTCTCGACCATCACTGCCTCAGCCTCCCTGAAAAAAGTCAATAAACCAGCAAAATAAAGAAAAAAAATACAAATCAATCAATTATGAAATCATGAAAATTATACATTAAAGTTACCAGCTAAAAAAACAAAATGGACTTCATTAGAGGTCAGAACACATCTTACTTTTCTTGAGATTTTGGTTTGAAAATATGATTTTGGGCCCGTTAAGTTACCGGGCCGGGTCTTTCGAGAAACGGGCCTCAGGGCCGGGTTGTTCGAAAGCCGGTTAACGTTAACCCAGGATTAAATGTTAACTGAGGCATTATTTTTTCTTGTTCAAAAATGTTTTTCACCTCTAACGTTTGGTGTAGTTTGAGATTACTACAGCTTAAAACCGAAGGGCAAACAATATAAACAGATTACCTAACCAAAAAGTTACAAAACTGATTCAGTAAGAGTGATCACTTGATGAAAAACATCTCTTGGCACAGTGGCCACAGTGCAGCAGAGCTGTTGCAAATTACTCAAAAGCACGGTCGAGTTCAAGGGAAATCTTGTCCAAGTGATGAATTTTGCATCTGTCGATCTCCTCTTTTACATCTTAAGTAATACAATGCAGTGCATGGTGCTCTTACAAAAAAAAAGGAAAAATTAATAACCAAATAAATAAAATTGTTAAACATTAAAATGCAGCTGTAGGGCCAGTCTGAAAAAGTATTGAACTGGAGTATGTTGGATGGCAAGCTGGAAGATATCTTGGATTGTATCTTGCTAGCAAGTACTAAACTCAATAAAATTGCAAACAAAGTGTAAAGCGCCTTCCCCGGGGAAAGATTCACTGATCACGTGATCATGAAATTTGTCATCATGTGATCACCTTTTTTAACCACATGAATGAAACCAACGGTGCATGAAACAGCCTAGCCACCCACGCAGGCATTCTTTGGGTTCGTCACGCAATATTCCTCCCCCCATAATCGTGGAAAGGTCACGTTGGTGTCCGTTGAACTTCTCTGAGTCCAAAGTTCGCAGTCGTGATCGCGACGTGAGCAAACAAAGGGCAAGAAATGTTTCCTTAGCTTCAGTAGACGTTCGTGGAGGAGGACGATTGGGTGACAAACCCAAAGAATGCCTCCGTAGCGGGCTAGAAACGGGACGTGAGAAAACAAAGGGCAAGAAATGTTTCCTTAGCTTCAGCAGACGTTCGTGGGGGAGGACTATTGGGTGACAAACCGAAAGAATGTCTCCGTAGCGGGCTAGAAACGGCCTAAAGAAGGCCATTTCCGCAGACTTCTGGGATTAATCATAGCTGTGAACCTTTTTTTTACCAACTGACACTCACGTATAAGCTTGATCACGTCCCTTCACGGTTTGTGAGTAGAAACAGGTCTTGCCCAAGGCTACAACAGGCTGGCTTAAGGAAACAATCTTATCTGCAATTGCATTGACTTCTTGTTCGAGTTTATCCTCTGATACAACCTTGCTGAGGAGGCCATGCATGAGAGCCTCTGACAAGAAAGAAAAAATATGACAAGGTAGATAAGGTTAAGTCTGTGTATCAGCCAAGTAGCCCAGCAGGAAAATGCTCAGCTCCGTTTTCTGAAGCGACTAGGAGTAATTCTACTCCCCCGCCCTCTGAATGGGATGCCTACTGGTCCATCACAGGGTTACCCCTGGCATTAAGTCCGCTGGTGGTACCATTTATACACCTGGGTGGAGAGAGCCACTGACGCCTCCACAAAGCACTGCAAGAGGAACAATTTGTTTGTTTTCGCTACCGGATAGTTCCTGCTGAGTTTATTCCCAACCCACCCTTCCCTCCTGGGTTAGGTAAGTATTTTTGTTTCCGCTGTTCTTTCAGTGTGACAGTGTCTGGCAGTTGCCACTCACAGGGTTGTCATGGATACCCTACACATTCGGCTAGGATTGACTCGTGGTTTAGCCTGCGTTGCAGACGAAACTAAATCCCAGTATAGTCCGTCTGCGAATCAGCGACCAAAAGCTTGTTCCGCCCCCCGTGTGTTACCAGGGTTTTTACAATGGGTTCTAATTGGCTCTTGCATATGGCTGTTCTTTCGTGCACCGTGATTGGACGAGTGGATCTCGTGAAACCATGGTTACGCTCTCGATGAATACCAGATACACAAAACAAACACGGCGGCGATCACGGAATTACCTACTGAAACGCTGTTCGGAGTTGCTAACGCAATGGTATCACGGTTTATTTTCTTTGCCGCTTTGAACGTTCTGTTAGCATTCACAGCTCCACAGGATTTACATTTTAGGCACTTGCCATGTATGCATGTTTTGGTTTAGACAATCGACAATCGGCAGGCATCGAAAGATGAAAGATTTTCCGAAACCGGCAGGGAGATAAACAAAGACATCGTTGCCCCCAAAAAACTTTCACAGATTCCCGTTGTTCGGGAAGATTGTCAGATAGTTCGAACTGCTTTTCACCGCGTCAAACGCTAATTCCGTGACTCGGGTTCCGTGATCGCCGCCGGCCGCAGTGTTTATTTTGTGTATCTAGTATTCATCGAGAGCAAAACCATGGTTCCACGAGATCCAATCGTCCAATCACGGTGCACGAAAGAACAGCCATATGCAAGAGCCACTTAGAACCCATTACAAAAAAAACCCGGGTAACACGCGGGGGGCGGAACAAGCTTTTGGTCGCTGATTCGCAGACGGACTATACCGCGGTTTAGTTTCGTCTGCAACGCAGGCTACTCGTGGTCCCACCTTCCTTATTTTAGGCCCCATTCCCCAAGCTCATCTATTGTTTATGAGTTAAAAACAAAAACAAAATTATGAAAAAGGGTTATTACATGTATGTACTTGCTCTGAGTGCTCATAACTCTTGTTACTATTAAGGTCTTGATTAAATAGCAATTCTTCTATTTGCTCTAGTCCATTTAGCCTAAACCAAACCATCATTTACCTTAGTTTTGACAAGTTTTAAATACCCACATTGCTAGAATGAAATAGCTCACCTTCTGCACTGATGGGATTGCCAGTAAATAACATTTCTAATGCAACTTTTCTTGGTACTGCACGAGCCAACGCAACTCCAGGAGTTGAACAAAAGAGGCCAATATTAACCCTGTAAACAAAAAAAACAACAACAACACTTTGAATAACACATAACTTTTAAAAATGTTGTAAATCCCCCTGAACGAGAGACTAGCCTGTTATACGTGTTCCTTTAGTTGGGTCTGAGCAGTGTTCACAAAAAAAAGCAACAAGAGAAATAAAAAGTGTCCAGAATTGCACGAGGAGCCCCCAAAATTTTTTGTTTCATAAGTAAAATCTCATTTCCGAGCCCATAACTATACTAACCCTAACCTGCAATGCAGGTGTCTTATTACAGGGCTCAAAATTAACTTTTTCTTTCGCGAGCCAGCTGGCGACTAACAGAAAAATTTTGGTCGCCAGATCGTAAATTTTGGTCTCCAACTTATTTCATATATAACTTACACAAAAACACGACTTTATACTTTACTTTGCACGCAAGAAAAGTCCGGCAAAATTTAAGAACGAAAACAATTAGAAACAACACGAGTAAAACCGAGTTATAAAGTTACTGTTGTTCTCAGGTGATATGTTTCTGGTCCGAAGCTGGTGGTTGTCTCCATAATCTGTTAAATGAAGTGAAGCATTAAACGTTTGGCTGATCTCCAGTGTAATAGCCACAGCTGACGTCACATTTCGCTTATTCGACTTTGTCACATAAGATCTTCTCCTGGTTCCAAATTGTTTTCTATAGTTCTCTTGTTCTCGTGGTTCTTGTGGTTCTCGTGATTCAGGTGGTTCTTGTGGTTCTCATGGCTCTTGTGGTTCTAGTGGTTCTTGTAGTTCTTGTGGTTCTAGTGGTTCTCGTGGTTCATGTGGTTCTTGTGGTTCTTGTGGTTCTCGTGGTTCTTGTGGTTCTTGTGCTTCTTGTGGTTTTTGTGGTTCTTGTGGTTCTTGTGGTTCTCCGGTGCTCGTGGATCTTCTGGTTTTTGTGGTTCTCTGGTTCTTCTGGTTCTTCTGGTTCTTCTGGTTCTTCTGGTTCTTCTGGTTCTTCTGGTTCTTCTGGTTCTTCTGGTTCTTCTGGTTCTCGTGGTTCTTCTGGTTCTCTGGTTCTCTGGTTCTTGTAGTTCTCGTGGTCCTCTGGTTCTTGTGGTTCTTGTGGTTTTCTGGCTCTTGTAGTTCTCTGGTTCTTGTGGTTCTTGTGGTTCTTGTGGTTCTTGTGGTTCTTGTGGTTCTCTGGTGCTCGTGGATCTTCTGGTTTTTGTGGTTCTTGTGGCTCTTGTGGTTCTTGTGGTTCTTGTGGTTCTCCGGTTCTTGTGGTTCTTGTGGTTCTTGTGGTTCTTGTGGTTCTTGTGGTTCTTGTGGTTCTTGTGGTTCTTGTCGTTCTTGTGGTTCTTGTGGTTCTTGTGGTTCTCGTGGTTTTTGTGGTTCTTGTGGTTCTTGTGGTTCTAGTGGTTCTAGTGGTTCTTCTGGTTCTTCTGGTTCTTCTGGTTCTCGTGGTTCTCGTGGTTCTCGTGGTTCTCGTGGTTTTTGTGGTTCTTGTGGCTCTCGTGGTTTTTGCCGTTCTTCTGGTTCTGGTGCTTCTTGTGCTTCTTGTGGTTTTTGTGGTTCTTGTGGTTCTTGTGGTTCTCTGGTGCTCGTGGATCTTCTGGTTTTTGTGGTTCTTGTGGTTCTTGTGGTTTTTGTGGCTCTTGTGGTTCTTCTGATTCCCTGGTTCTTTTAGTTCTTGTGGTTCTAGTGGTTCTTGTGGCTCTCGTGGCTCTTGTGGTTCTTGTGGTTCTTGTGGTTCTTGTGGTTCTTGTGGCTCTTGTGGTTCATGTGGTTCTTGTGGCTCTTGTGGTTCTTGTGGTTCTTGTGGTTCTTGTGGTTCTTGTGGCTCTTGTGGTTCTTGTGGCTCTTGTGGTTCTTGTGGTTCTTGTGGTTCTTGTGGTTCTTGTCGTTCTTGTGGTTCTTGTGGTTCTTGTGGCTCTTGTGGCTCTTGTGGCTCTTGTGGTTGTTGTGGCTCTTGTGGCTCTTGTGGCTCTTGTGGCTCTTGTGGTTCTTGTGGTTCTTGGGGTTCTTGGGGTTCTTGGGGTTCTTGTGGTTCTTGTGGGTCTTGTGGGTCTCGTCGTTCTTGTGGCTCTTGTGGTTCTTGTGGTTCTTTGTGGTTCTTTGTGGTTCTTGTGGTTCTTGTGGTTCTTGTGGCTCTTGTGGCTCTTGTGGTTCTTGTGGCTCTTGTGGCTCTTGTGGCTCTTGTGGCTCTTGTGGTTCTTGTGGTTCTTGTGGTTCTTGTGGTTCTTGTGGTTCTTGTGGTTCTTGTGGTTCTTGTGGTTCTTGTGGCTCTTGTGGCTCTTGTGGTTCTTGTGGCTCTTGTGGCTCTTGTGGTTCTTGTGGTTCTTGTGGTTCTTGTGGTTCTTGTGGCTCTTGTGGCTCTTGTGGTTCTTGTGGTTCTTGTGGTTCTTGTGGTTCTTGTGGTTCTTGTGGTTCTAGTGGTTCTTGTGGTTCTTGTGGTTCTTGTGGTTCTTGTGGTTCTTGTGGTTCTTGTGGTTCTTCTGGTTCTTCTGGTTCTTCTGGTTCTTGTGGTTCTTCTGGTTCTTGTGGTTCTTCTGGTTCTTGTGGTTCTTGTGGTTCTCTAGTTCTTGTGGTTCTTCCGGTTCTTGTGATAAGTCAGGCCCTTGCAGAGGAAACACCACTGCGTTTGCCCTTGCTTCCCTTTTAGGATGTACCAACAATCGCCATTGAAGCATTTGCAAAGCCTTTTCATACTGAGATTCACTGGGTTTTATATAGATGCACCGGAGATTTTGGTCAAAAACGAATGTACATCGTCAATACACAAAATTGGAACTGACTCACCAGGCACGAAGTGGTAGAATAAACCGTTCGCTGAGGTCTCGTCCAGGGCGATGTTCTTCCCAACTTTAACTTCCAAGTGTTCCACAATGGGATCAATACACCCAATGATGGCACGTGGGTGATTTTCTGGACCCTGATTGTGCCACGGCAATGAAGAACAAGTTTCCTTTTTCCTCGTAGGTCGGAAAGACTTCAAGTGTTGTTCTGCCGATCAAAGCACTCGTCGATGCGAGTGCACTGGCTAACAACAGCTCCCTGGTGGTGCCATGACTTCTCGCAAAAATATCGAACCACTCGATAACACTTCGTGGGACAACCTCTTGGAATGGGAACGAAACACTGGAAAGCCTTTTTTCAAGATCCTAAACGGAACGAATGTTGGTCTGTTGCTATTGGGCTTCTATGGCCAAATACAAGACAACTTTGAATTTGATGAACGCCGACAGTACAACAAAAGCTTCAATTTAACTTGAAATCGAAAGTAGGACACTTCTGGGAATTCACGCTCTACTCCTTGCCCACCATCTTGAAATTGAGCGGGAAAGGTCACATGCCGTGCCAATCGCTGGAGATCTGGCAACTAGTGCAACAGGGTAACCAACCACAAGAACCGGAAAACCACGATAACTACGAGAACCACAAGAACCAGAGAACCAGAAGAACCGCAAGAACCACAAGAACCAGAGAGCCACAAGAACCACAAGAACCATGAGAACCAAGAGAACCACGAGAACCAGAAGAACCACGAGAACCACAAGAACCAGAGAACACAAGAACCACAAGAACCAGAGAACCACAAGAATCACAAGAACCATGAGAACCATGAGAACCAAGAGAACCAGAAGAACCAGAGAACCACGAGAACCACACAAACCAGAGAACCACAAGAACCACAAGAACCAGAGAACCACAAGAACAGAGAACTATACAAAAAAAGGAACCAGGAGAAGACTTTATCTTACAAAGTTAAATAAGCGAAATGTGACGTCAGCTGTGGCTATTATACCGGAGATCAGCCAAACGTTTTAAGTCCGTGGTTTTCGTTGCGAGACAAACACAGGTCCTTGTGTATTTTCCCTTTGCTACTTCAATTCTTCGAACTGCCGCTTTTCTCAACGCCTTTAGGCTCGATTTCCGCCATTCTCTCGTGTCTGGTCTACCCTCCCTGAACAGTGGCTGGTAATCGAGCCTACAATGCCTTTCGCTGCCGATAAACGCCATACTTAGCCCAGGCCGCTACACAACCACATTGCTAGCACCAGTCTCTGACCAGGAGAAGAAGCCGCTGAAACAATATGGCGCGCCGTAAACGTAGTATCGACGTGTCAAAATACATTCAATTTTTTCCATTCTCTTGCAATGTTCAGACATGATTTTACTAGGAACGGAAAGGTGAGTTGTATACTAGCTACCATATCCAATTGATTTCCTAATAAAAAGATTTAAAAACAAAAGTTGTGTCGTGGTTTTCTTTAGTTATCGGACAAAATACAAATCGCCAGCTGGCGACCAGTTCTGAAAATTTAGTTGCCAGTGCTCAATTTTTGGTCGCATTGGCGACCAGTGAGTCGCAATTTCGAGCCCTGTATTAGGGAGCAAAAGTTACCATTATGACCTACTGATCAATCACTGTGCTGCCATGTTTAATTTAGGATGGGCGGGAATGGGGTGGAGAAGGGAATTTTTTTCTTCTTTATTTTTTTTATTCCTTCCCTACCTCCTCCCCTGTTATTCCTCTCACCTACTGCCTACATGTAGGTCCCCCCTCCCCCAACTTTGCTCTGCTTCAAAAATTCAAGATGGCAGCAAAGAATACTATGCTTATTCATTAAAATACAGACATGCACTGTAGGCTAGCATAGTAAACTTACCCTGGAGTGGCAAACTTTGATTGGTGGAAGCTACTGCAATATCACAACTGGCCACCAGTTGACATCCTGCAGCTGTTGCAAGTCCTGCATAAGAATTACTATTAATAACTGGACCATTATATAATGTAAATCAAGAGATTTCATTGGCTAAGCTATCACGGTATATGAGCCAGTACTTACATGTATACCATGGTCTTCAAATATGGTAAGCATAACCATAATGTTTCGGGGGGGGGGGGGGGGGGGGGAGGGCATTTTATCTTTACTTTAACATTTAACTTAGTTATCTTAGTTTATAATATAGACCATGATCCTGCGCATGTTCTGATGAACCAATAATAAACACAATAGCCTCCATTTGGGGTGAAAATATGCTCAGATATTTGTCCTTGGATGTTATTTGTTCCTTGAAGCTCCCACAGTTTCCTCAAGCTACACTCTCGGAAAAGTGTACGCTTCTCAGAACAGATAATGTCAACGGACAAATTTCCGAGCATATTTTCACCCCAAATGGAGGCTTACTGTTTATTTATACCATGTTCTACAAATATGGTAAGTATATAATTATGCATAATTTTTTGGGGGCCGGGAGGGCATTTTTATCTTTACTTTTATATTACTGTAGGTTAGTTTTCTTACATGTAGTTTATAACAGACAAAACCCTGCATGTGCCCTGATGAACCAAAATGATCCTCTTTCTGTTTGACTTCAGACAGAAATTTCCAGAATTTTAGACTAATGGAAAGCAAGTATGATGGTTAGTCATATTTTGTAATAACAATTAGTCAGAAAATAGTAACAGTTTGGTGACGCAAAGTTTTGCAATTTTGCAATTGCCCTTGTATTATATGACACATTAGTCATCAGTTGGATCATAGCAGCATCCCTGTAGTTGGCTGCAAGGGGGTGGGGGTGGTAGGTTGGAACAAAAAAATACATGTAAGGTGCCATATAGCATAAAATGTGGATATTGCTAGTACATGTACATAAATTAAAATGTTATTTTACCATTCACTTGAGCTATAACTGGTACAGGGATATCCTGAAAATTTTAATCAAAATGTTAATGACAAGCACTTGAATTAATAAATGTTGTTAGGATTGTTTCTAACAAATGAATAAAATTATGAAAATATTGATACATGTATCTAGTTAGAACTAAATATATCCTCAATTTCTTTTGTAAAATTATACCTAGTGAAACAATTGATAAAATGTTGTTGCTCAGCTGTATGACTGATTGAAGAATTATTTATTTCTTATTTCATGAATAAACCTATGAAAAAAATATCACATAATACTACATGTATTAATAATAACTTTGAATCTTCATTTTTTTCTTCTTTAAAAGATAATTCTTTTCCAAGATATGGGAGCCACAATTTACACAGAGTTGCAGCCATTTTAATAAGTACTACTTGCTAATTTAAACAAATTATTACAGGCGATCTGATAGGGTGAAGAAAAAAAAATTATGCGGAAATTTTTGGCAATATTATGCGGAAGGAAGTGACGATTATGCGGAAAAGACGCCAGATTATGCAGAAATTTCTAGATTAATAATTAAAGTTGTTCCCTTGGCTTTTTCAAACGTATAAAATACTTGTTAACGTGTTACCAAGAATTAACTCCTTCATGACATGTTTGACCTTTTGCTGCCATTCGTGGACAGCTATTTCTTCGTTCTACGCAGGTTTCCTATAGTTTTTTTTGTCCAAAGCTTAGTAACCAGGCATTGAATCGTACGAGGAAAACTGGATACCGGAAGTCTGAACCTAGGACCCAGACCCATTACCAGAAGATGCATGGAACACCTGTAGGTTTAAAATTATTTACGAACGAAAAAGCATGTTTTGGGTGAATAACTTCTTCAAAATGTGTAATATCTTCGCTATTTTTGCTTCTGAGGATGATAAACAGTTGTTTTCTCGCTTATATGTAGCAATTTTCTAGTATTATGCTGAAAAATACCCCAAGGATGCGGAGGATGCGGAGGATGCGGAAGGCCATGAATTATGCAGATCCGCACCACCACATCCTGTCAGATGCCCTGTTATTAATATCTTAATACATGTATTCATGTATACTGGCACTTACTTCACAATTTCTACTTATTCAGCTCATGAAATTAGCATGTAACAAAATATTGTACTTAATAACTACTGCAGTGTATCTTAGTGATTGAATTAATAAATTATACATCAATATTATATACCTGCACAAGTTTCATAACTTCTGAACAATGATGAAACACTTTGGTATGGTATTCTGTATCTTCCTCATCAGTCTGCAAAACATAAATTGTTGCAACATCACCCCCACTTGTAAAATTATACTTCTCATAAGTTTATTCAGTCGTAGGTGTTGGATGGCAATACTTTAAGAACAATTCTAAGATTTCTAAACCACAAATTTTGAGTTATAGGTGATGGTCACAATTCCCAAAAACGAGCCATGCTAAAGATGATTTTTGGTCCAAACTGCATAGTCTCCAAATGCTAGTATTTATAGACGTTATAAATATCACTCGCTGGAATAGAAATCAATATTTCTCAAATTACGAACCCTTACCTTATCTTTGAGGTCTTTCGAATTGTTTTTCCAACAGCTTCATTGATTTTTACAGCTGTGAAGTTTTTCATCAAGTGATATGAGAAAGGACGAAGCATACAGCTCTAACCGCTTCGCAAGACACTTAACTCGATCATAGTGCCTCTCTCCACCCAGATGTATAAATGGGTACCGGCAAACTTAATGCTGCGGGTAACCCTGCAATGGACTGTCTAACATCCCATCCAGGGAGGAGTAGAAATACTCCTAGTCACTTCATGCTACAGAAACCGTGATAAGCTCCGGCCTGTTGAGCCACAACTGGCTCATATGCAGACTTAACCTTTGCCTTTACATGAAACAAAAAATGCAAACAAACCCTTGAGAGTGCACACCACAGACTGGAAATCATCTTCAAACCAGGGATTTTCAATGTAAGGCTTTCAGCAGAAAGGAATACATTGTAGTGCTTTTTTTCATAGGCACTTTTTAAAAGTTAGAATAACTTTCTTCCATGTGATCAAACTCAGCAGGCAAAATTATCCTCACAGCTACAGTGTACCAAATTTTCCTGGTGCATAAATCCTAAATAATGAAACAGCTTGACAACTCAGCTCAGTACAGTACCTCATGGACCACATATAGATGATGTTCATAAACAACTTTGGCTCATCTGCTAATATCATAAGAGGCAAGTTGCATTGCATCATAAACAGATTACAACAACCTTTACAAGCCGCCTTACCAGTTCTTTTAGGTCATGCCCAGAGGAAAAAACTCCTCCATTAGCCGACAAGATGATTACTCTTAAATCACAATCAACATTGTGAAGCAGGTTTGACCTGATTGCTGTTAGCATTGACAGAGAAAGGGCATTCCTGATGAAAAACAAAAGGCTAGATTTAGTGATTATTAGATTTAAATGGCATTTTTTCCTCCATTTCCTTTACTTGCACAAAACTTTTAGATATATATCAATGACTTTTTTTTCTGAAAGACTGTAAAACATAACATGTATTTTGCCACTTAATTTAATACATGACTTTGAAGTATGTGTTTTAATTTGCATTCGTATATTAATATCAAAAAAGCAACACCATCCCTAATTTAAGCATACATGCATGTATATACATGTACAATTTATTACAAGCATAATTTACTAAATGTAAGTTGTACAAGATTAGCGAGCCCTTAATTTCTCACTAAGCATGCAATCCCTGTCTTTAATTGCCATGCAAAGATTAAAATAAGAATCCAGAAGGCTGTTAAATTTACAGCATTTTTACCTTTTCTTTGGATTGTTAAGCACAATTCTCCTAATGCCATTTTCTTGGGTGCAGATAGTGAGGCCTTCATCTCCTTCTTTTCCTTGACTCAGAAATCTACTGCATAGCTGAAGATAGCCATACAAAAATAACCAAATCTAAACATCATGTGCATGTGGTGTACATAATGTCATAGAGAGTGAATGATAATCCGAGAAAGTTCATGGTATTAAAATTTAGACAACAACTGGCCAAACTTAGGAATAATAGTTCAGACTAGAATATGCATACATGTACTTGTAATGTAGCTCTTAACATCATCGAGAACCAAACAGGGGTGCTTCTCTAATAATAACGTGATAAAGGTATAATGCTGGTTAGGATCACAGTTTGATTGGTAGATTCATGGTTGTCACAGACAAAAGCACAGAGGGTGACTCTGATATAAAAAAATCATGGATGCAAACTGGATAATTTGATTAAAATACCTAATGGAGACCAATCTGGACCTGACATAAGCCTTATCTAACCCTGAAAATGACAGCAAAAATGATGGCATTTTTTCCTGAACAAAACCAAACTTGATGATTTAAAACTGCACAAGCGAGACCATGAACATCCCAAAATTTTTCATACCCACCACACTCTCCCCTGACAAAAGCTGACCTAAGACCACTGCCCTTAGAATGGGGAGATGGGAGGGAGAGGTCAATAGCATGCATTTATTATATACCACACAAGGGAAATACAGCACTTTTCGCACAAACTGATTGGCTAGCTTGGGGGTGATTAATCAAGTGCTATTCAGATCACCTCCGAGCAGCCAAGGAAAAACAAAAATGGCTTTAGTCGGTATATTCCACAAATGAAGTTACTCTTTGGGCCGCTAGTTATTCAGCTTGTGTGATATATACTAAAACAATCATTTACCTCAGTGTCGGTGAAAGTGGTGGATATTTACTTCCCCACGAATATCCACCACTATTCACTTCCACTCAGATGGTGAATAATTGTTAATTAGTATATACCACATAAGTGAATAGTGCTTTTCACATGCACTGATTGGCTAGCTCGGAGGTGATTAGCCAAGTACTATTCACCTCCGAGCAGCAGAAGACAAACAAAATGGCTTTTGTCGGCATATTGTCACAAATAAAGTTACTCTTTGGGCCGCTAGTTATTCAGCTTGTGTGGTATATATTAAAACAATTATTCACCTCAGTGTCGGTCCAAGTGGTGGATATTTACCTTCGGTGAACAATTGTTAATTATTTGACGGCTATAGTTCCAAATCCATGAGCGGGCATAATGAAACAAATCCTGTACTACGATTGGCTACCTGTACATGCAAGCAGGATGGTGCTCTTGACCATCCACTTGGAACTGAATTATGTTCTCTGTCCCGCAAGGAAAAATATTCCTGAGCTCCATATCATAAATCACTTTTTTACGATAACTGTAGAGAATCTTAAATGCTCATTGGCTAATTTTTATTGTCAATAAGCGGACAGACACATGAATTTATAATTAATGCGATGCGTCAACGAACAAGAGCAGACAATTTGACAATTTGTTATCGTAAAAACAAACTGACATCAGTTTTTCATTCATCTGTCCTGTTATTGACAATGAATTTCGTCACAACATTGTCAAAGTAGTCTGCAGATCCACTCAGCTAATTTCACCTCATGGATCCACAGCTACTTTGACAGTGTCATGACGAAATTTATGATCAATAACAGGACATACCCATGAAGAACTGACGTCAGTTTGTTAAACTGACCATGCTTGCTGGATATTGGTCAAGTTCTTTCAGGGGCACCCAACGAGAATATAGTTCAAAACCACTTAAACATAGCATTGTTAAACGTGTTTTAGTATTTAAACGGTGAATGTGGGCATATTTTTATCCCCTATAAATTTTTCATCTGTTCGGATTTCCTAGCTGAAAGTCCAGTGATCCGAAAATTATAGGGATCAAACCTTACCTGTTCGAAAATTTCAGCCAGAAAAAAGGCTCCCGAAAATTCTAGGTGACCTCTTTAGGGTAAAAATCCGTTGAAAATGGGCAATTTTACCATTTTTTAGATGTTCGAAAATCCTAGGAGAGGCAGGCAAGTAAGTAATTTTACAACAAATGTTCCGAAAATTCTAGATCTCAAATCGTCTTCCGAACAGATATTTTTCCGAAAATTGTCGTTGGGTGCCCCTGTTCTTTTGCAAAAAAAGTGGCTATTCGTACGGCACCCGTACGGCGACTTGTATTTGCTATTCGTACGGGAGTCAGAAGATTTCATAGGATTTCTGATTTTTTGCTGATTCTCGCTTATCTAAATTATTATATTTACCTTTAGAAGGTTTAAGCGATTCCAGTGAGTGCCCTTTCTTTGAGCCAGATAAGTTTGCGTACTCTCTGCTTACTAAGCGAACGACCCGCTCGCGACACTTAGAATTGTTTTGCGCTATTTATACTCACGCACACGTCACGCGATTAGAAGAGACCGTACTGCGTCTAGTATTTGCTTTTCATACGGGATTCCTCTGAGTATCAGTGAAAAAAAAGTTATCATTAATTTTAAGAATCGCTAACCTGGTTCTGAATGTTATAGTTGAACACTTTCCTTAGACAATACTTGTCCGGCCGTATTTTCGTGGAACAGATTTCGTTTCTTCGTCAAGATTCATTTGTCACCTTATTGGGAAGGAGAAAAAAGTTCGAAGCATCCATCCTTAGACAAACTAAACGCGAGCAGTCTGACTTTCTACTAAAAGAAGTATCTAACGCTGAGAAATTCAGACAACTGATCCTGACCGGTGGTACTGAACTTAAGCAGTTCCGTGGACTCCCGTATTCCAAGCCTGCGTGATGCTATTCGTACGGCCAGAAAGCCGCGAAATGGGAGTTACAGTATTGGAGGAATTTACCTATTGGACATTCGTATTTCCGTACAAAAATCATGTTGAAGATAACAGAACACACCTCTCCTACTGATACAGGTATAAATATTCACTACAATGACTGAGACTTCGCCTACTATAGAAGGAAGAAGAATTCCCGTATGAATAGCAGAAATGCAAATAATTCGTACGGGATTACCAACTCGAGTCCAAAATCATTAAATTTTCAAGATGTCACCTACCACCCGATCCAAGCCAGTGTATTCTAACTATTTATAAGGTATAAGAAATACTTTTCTCACATTTTTAACCTTCAGTGTACTATAAAGTGAACAAGAGGTTGCGTGACATGCGCGAGTTTATGTAGCTCGAAAAAAGTTTGAAGTGTCGCGAGTGAGTCGTTCGCTTCAGTAAGCAGAGAGTGCGCAAACTTATCTGGCTCAAAGAAAGGGCACTCACTGGAATCGCTTAATCGTTGTAAAGGTAAATATAATAATTTGGATAAGCGAGAATCAGCAATTACAGAGAAATCCTATGAAATCTTCTGACTCCCGTACGAATAGCAAATACAAGTCCCCGTACGGGTGCCGTACGAATAGCCACTGCGAAAAAAAAAACTTGACCAATATCTAGCCATATTGACCGAACAAGCTTAGTCAATAATCCATATGTATATGTCAAAAGGTGTGATGGTTCAAGGTTTCTTGGAAAAATCTTCCTCTGCTGATAGCTAAAATCTAAAGAGAAAGGAAAACTGAAGAAGAGGAGAGAGTGTAGGTGGTCGAGGTGCAGGCCAACTCGGATCGGTTGCGCAAAGAGGCAACTTTCTCGATCGGAAAACATATTTCGTGTAATTAAATTGTAAGAAAAAAAACAGTAAGACACTAGTAATTTTTGTGCAATGAAGACAAATGTGCATACATTTACCTGAGCAGATGGAATTCTTTTGGTGTACACTCCCCTGCACAAGCTCTGCAACATTTTCCACGAAAAATTTTAACATTGTACGTTGTGTACGCGTCATGATCTTTGCATCATGGATTTTCCCCGACCCAGTTTCCGAGCGCGTCAAAGCGCTTTTGCACACGTTACCTGCCTAACCTCGGCCCCACGGTACAATGTTCAAAACTAGTACCTGTAATTCCACCTGATTTTCAACAATGTATTAGATGGAGAGGGGAGATAGCAACGCTATTTTCGAAACAGTTGTCAATGAGGGCATGTTACCGAACTGTTGCAATATTCGTTTAGCGCAGGAGAAACCCCTGGTAGTACTTCCCTATACGGGCTATAGAGGTATGTGCTTCCCCAAAGAGTATGGTTTTTCAGCCATTTTAGCCATAAGATTATAGGTTACCGATTTGGCCATTTCGGTCTTAAATAGGTATGTTTTTTGTACTCCAGTTTTGAATTAAAGTAATTAGGTATGTTTTTATTAGACGAAGTTACCTTTTCATCATTACCAATACGACCATAAACAAAAGCCCTTTAAAAACTATGTTTAGGGCAACTGTCATAAATAGTATCGAATTTTTGGTCTGGTCATAAATAGGGTAGGGAAAACCACCGATTTTGGTAATAAATAGGGTAAGGGTTTTGGCAAGCGGGCTGCACATCTCCACAATTTTTTTTTTTTTTTTTTTTTTTTTTTTCTGGGAGTAGCCCCTCACCCGGCAGAGAAACCAGCTGCTCGCTGACTGCCAAATGCCAACCAACTACATTCCCTTCCCCCTCCCCTTTTCTTACGAGAAATTAGCTGATAATTTGGCTCTACTATTTATACAGATTTAGTTAAAGAGATTTTAATTCTACAGATGACAATGCAACAGACTTCGGATGAGCAAAATCGATATAAATAAGCATAGTACTTTAATTGAAATTACTAGAGTTATAGCTGAGGCGCATTTTAGCGTTAGTGGTCAGCAATGCCGAGGGTAATATCATCAGGGAATGAAATTCTGCCCTTGTACCGCCCGTTTATCTTCGGCTTCAGTCTTAGAAATTAAAAGTTGTTTATTGTTCATCTTATTTGATGGGAACTGATAGCCTAGTCTCTTTCGCAGCCGTTATTAGGATCGTCAAGCAACGCTTCTCCCCCAAGCGTTGCGTGACGACCCTAATAAAGGCTGCGAAGGAAAATACTGATAGCCGGGCTTCTAGAAATATAAAGCGACCGTCCTAGATCGCAAACTATGGTTTCAGTTAAGCTATTATTCCTTTCTAGGAAAAACATATCCTGCCTTTTTCTTTGTGTCACGCTCTAAACAAAGAGATTATGATCCTGTGTAAGCCAATTCGTCCTAATTGGTCAGATACTGTTTGATTCCTGGAGGAAACTGAGGAATGCATGAAGATTTTCGCTTCCGGGGATACTCCCAAATGGAAAAGGTCGGCGATGCTCATCATCTTGCCTGGAGGCGTAAACCACATATTTTGGTCCCACTTGGGGTGTTCATCACGAAACGCCATTATTTTAAGGTTATTCCTCACAATTGCACTGTGCATCCTTTCTGCGCATAATTTATGGCGTCATTTAGCGCGCCCGCGTGCACGCGCATATTGAAAACATGGCGGATTTCCCTTGATATTGAGGGCTGTCAGTTGGAAAATGGCTATAGCTCACCAACGAGCATGGGCACCCCAACTTTTTTTTCAGTCATTGTAATCAACTTATCATAAACATTTCTTGAGGAAAGACTGATCTGATTCCTATTGCTGAAAATTGAATAAATAACGAAAATAGCAAGTAAACTGTGGTCTTTTCTATTTTGCCCTATGGTAACCATGTCAAAATATTTGGTTGAAATTTTAATCAAGAATTCAGCTTTCTGTCTAAATCAAACTTAAAAAGTTTATTTGTGTCCGATACAATGCATTGACTCCAGTTTAATGCGTGTTCTCATGAGTCTCGGTCACAAAAATTTACAATTATTACTGGGAATGCGTTCTTGTAATAAGCGTTAAATAATGCCAAAATGGGTCATTTTCAATGCCCCAGTGCTCCTTAATGAGTAAGGGCACCCCCCTTTTTTATTTCAAAATTGAAGCTCTCATATGATAAATATTCAGTGGGCAAAGTGTGAACGAAAATCTATTGTCAGTTTTATTTCAGGGGAATTACCTTAAGCTGTCAAAGTATCTTTTAGGAAGGGGCCGTAGTAGGGGCCTGTTAGAAACCGAAAAACCGCGCAAAAAGTCGCCGAAAACCGCAAAACCGCAAGAAATTTCGTCCAAAACCGAAATAGAAGTCCTCACTCACGAAGCTTTGGTAGTCTTCAGAATCTCTCTTTCTGTTATTAATTTTTATCCGTATCATATGTATAAAAAATGAATAACAGTGAAGAACTGTCATACCCCACAAATAAGAAAATGTGCGACCCCATTCTAGTAACTCTATTGAAAATGGGACCTCATGATAGTCAATCCAGTACGTTGCTTGAATAGGAACTATGGTGGTTAATTTGTAATGATGAATTTTAACAGTATAAACGCGCCATATCAACCAAATCGGCGCTCAACACCTCGTTGGCTATTCACCATCTCGTATTCAACGAGCACGAACCGAATAATTTCTAAAAATAAGTCCATGTTTAAAAGTCTTTGCAAGAAAAGATGAACTCTACAAATTGACTCGAATTGAACCGAGTGGCTTCGTGGCTCAGTTGGGAGAGCGCTGTACCGCATCGCAGATGTCACGGGTTTGAATCCTCTTTTTTGGGGGAGAGAAGAAGGGATAATTAACAATCGAGGTAAATATTCTGCCACTATTCACCGAGATTGAGAAGAATAATTGTTTTAGTATATACACAGGAATTGATCTCAACAACATTTCAGAAGGAAACCATTAAAAATCAATTTAATTGACCTCTCAATTCGTGCGTGGAAAACGTGCAAGCTGTACAAAGCAAGCGCGAATTCGCGAAACTATTTACAGAATCTTTGAACATGAAAAATCTATAGTTAATCTTCGAAAAAAACTTGTGACAGTCTAGAATAATGGTCCTTAAACACCGTTAAAATCTGTGTGAATCAAAAGTATGCTTTATTCAAAAGTATGCTTTATTTTTGTTTGGCTTACGCATTCTTCACTCGGTAGGGGGTGAATAATGCTCATTAGCCAGAGATAGCGAACCAATCAGATTGCTTAAAACACCAAGATCACTGAGTGTGTATATACTAATTCCATTTAGTAGAATTCTACTTGTACACTAATGCAAATGCTGTAATCTGATTGGCTGAGCCATTGCACACTATCAGCCATTAGTGTGCAGTGGCTGGAACTCGTCTACGAAATGGCGACGTTTTTTTCGTTTCGCCAAAGTTTTGGAGGAAAATTTTGATGAAAATGGATAATTAAAATCCTGGTAAGACTAAACGAAGGACATTTACGGTTTCTTGACTTAAAAAAAACTGAAATTATTGAAAAAATAATGCGCGCGTGTGCACGACTTGATCAATTTTAATTGCCAACTCAATCCGGGCGATCTTCTTAAGGTCCAAAGTTTAAAGCTGATTTCCAGTCCGTACTGCGCATTCTCGAGAGTTTGTTTACGTTTTTTGTTTTGTTTCATGTAAGACGTCACGAAATGTGAACATTTCGCAACTACTTACATGAAGTAAATTCGAAGTTTAAAAACAACCGCCATTATGGATGCGAAGCGGTCAAAGCTTAATGCTTTGTTCTTTCTCATATCACTTGATGAAACAACTTTGCAGCTGTAAAACTCAATGAAACTGTTGGAAAAATAATTTGAAAGGCCTCAAAGATAAGGTATGTGGTTTTTAACGAATAACATCGATTCACATTCCATTGAGTGCGCCGTTATAATGTTTATAAACATGAGGGTACTGAGACTGCGCAGTACGGACTGGAAATCATCTTTAATAATACGTCGAGAAATAATTGGAAACCGTTATTTGAGTTAAACTTTAGTAAGAATTCCACTAAAACAATTAGATTATGAGCTCGAGATTTCTATGAGGTGATAGTTGATTCGGCCTTCGGCACTCATCAACTATCACCTCATAGAAATCTCGAGCTCATAATCTAATGTTTAATTATTATCCAACTGCCACTTTGCAGAGTACAAATAACGCGTTAAGACGAGTACAAATATCACGCGGTATGGTACTCCAGAGGACCGGTTAGAACAGGTTTCCTGCTGTTGACCAATCAGTTAGCTGGATTTCCGGCGCCAATTCCGTTTCGCTTCGCCTACTTCTATCAAAGCATTCCCTGTAAATAAATATTCACGAATTCGCTCGCAAGAACATACCAATTTGGCTGTGTTGGATAATAAATCTCTTATGAGACGTTTTGTTGTGTAGTATCGCTGAGAATTTTACTCGTTGTTTGTATTTTGACTCGCCCGAAGAGCTCGCCAAAATACTGCACAACTCGTAAAAATAACTCAGCGATACACCCCCGGGGGGGGGGGGGGGTTACTCCGTTATAAGGGCTTAATGGGGACGTGCGGCCAGCCAGGGTATGTTTTTCGGGATTTTTGTCTTAAACAGGGTATCGAATTTGTCATGTTTTTGTCGTAATCAGGGTATCGATTTATCAATTTTTGTCTTAAATGGGATATCTTTTCTGGACGATAAACAGCAAAATTTAACTTGTAAGCTCTCGTATAAATTAATATTGACTTCCGTTGACTTGGCATTGATACCAGGCACATTAAATTTCCATTGATTACACAACAAGAAAGCCACACAATTTGTAACCGCAACTTTAATCTATGTCTTAAACAGGGTATCAAAAATCGGAATTCTGTCTTAAACAGGGTGGGAAATTCAGCGATATTTGTCTTAAACAGGGTCAGGGTATGAGGGGCCAGGGCCGCACCTCCCCACCCAAGAATATATCGAGAACCCCCCCCCCCCCCCCCCCCCCCCCGGCGAGCGATACTACACAACAAAACGTCTAATAAGATATATTTATTTTGTCCTCGCAAGTGCGACGTACATACACTTGTTTTCATTCGTGAAATAGACAACCCATCCTCTTCCTTTGGAAAGACGATCGCTCTGTTAAAGTTCGCGGGCGAATTTCTCGGCTACCATGCAGTAAAAAAGATCAGCCATTTGTCAGGTATCAGTAAAGATTGCCCGGCCGCTATAAGTTAATTATATAACTTCTAAGTGAATCCTCTACTCAGCTGACAGTTCAAATCGAGTTCAAATTTTGACCAATACCAGTTATCGGTAAACCTCAGTTTTCCACCCTTGTCAAATGTAACAGCATGATCGTTTCAATTGTTATGCCTTCAAGTTTATCCTAATGTTACTTTGTTTCTTCGGTACATTGGTAGCGAACACTGAACCACTGCTCGTACTCTAAATATGACAATCAACCACAAACTTCCCAAACTAGACGTTACGACCCATGCAAATAACGGCCGCTTAAGATGTTAGGCTTGTCATGGATTCCTCTAAACTGTATAAGTGGTCCCTTGAATTACCAGTTTTTAGCGTGGCTGCGAGGTGTAACTTCCTTGGCAAAACCAGAAAAACCGTAAAATGGATTGGGTAGAAGAATCCGAAAAACTGACATCATTGTTGACAAAAACCGAAAACCGAAGACTAAATTGGAGAAAACCCACAAACCGCACAAAAGCGCCAAAACCGAAAAACCGCGATTTGAAAAGCGAAAACCGAGAAACCGAACCAAAAATTGGCCACAATCCGCAAAACCGAAAATCCCAACGTCCCCCTCGAACAGGATGACTATTAGAAAACGCTCTCATTTCCCATTTATGGTCCTCCTCTTGGAGAAATTTCCCTAAAAACCTTTTTTTTTTTCAAAATTAACCGGAATTATATGCTCAACAGCTCTTAACATTTGCATAACATTTTTTTAAAACGAATTTGCTCTAATTACTCCTTGATCTCAGTTACGTTTAAATCATGGAACACCTGCATACGATAGCTATGTTGCAACATAACAACGCCCATAGCAATACATTATTGCGAAAACAAGATTGTTTTCACGGGAAATTAAACAAACTCCCACAGATATCACAGTTCTAAAAATAAAAAGATACGGGACTGGGTTGACTCAAGGGTACAATTCGTATGGAGGCTATAGGTAATGGACTCCTGGCGCCTGGCTCCTGGTAATGGTTGTTACAGTCCACAAGTACTTACAAAATGGATTCAATTCAGTACATTTTACAGTGGAATTCAAATGAAAGCTTGGTTAACATTTCTACGAACGTTTGTGTATTCAAGTATTTGATCAGTGTAACATTTGCGTAAAACCTCTCGATGTACCCCTGTCCAATGCCTTTGCCCCACCCCCCCTCCTCCCACCCAGGTTCACAGGGCTAATTTAGGCTCTCAGGACCGAAGTAAAACTCTAAAGTATTATTTCTCCAAAAAGGCAAAATAGGCAGATCCACCAATATTACATGATATTTTCATTGAGTTTCAACTGAATCTTGGAAATTTTCAAGATTGGGTGAACAGGACACATTTATATAGGTCTTGAACCTGCCTAAAACTTCAAGAAGGCTGGTTTGGCGATGGCTGCCAAAAGATAGTACACCTTCAAAAAAATCATTCCACGCTGTGTCGGTTTCTGCACCTGGGTCAGATTGAGCTTAAGCCATGAAAATCATTAATTCCACGTTGTGTCGGTGTCCTAAATTTATATTCCTCTAATCTGTTTGGAGGGGTCAGATTGAGCTTGAGCCACGGTTTTACTTCAATTTTTCTCGCGAGCTTAGGACCCATCCCCGACCCCAGTTTCACCTCGGGGAATGTAAACCATTTGGTGGGGGTGTGCGACCCGTTTTCCAAAACCCTTACCCTATTTATGACCAAAATTTGCGATTTTCCTTACGATATTTTATGACCAGACCCAAAAATTCGATACCTGAGTTATGACCGTTACCGCGGCTGTGCACACAGTTGCCCTAAACATAATTTGTTTATGATTTATCGTAATGATGACGACGTAGCTTAGTATAAAAAACATACACAACCCATACCCTGTTTAAGAGTAAAGTAGCCAAATCGATACCCTCTATTTATTGACCAAAAAGGCTGAAAAAAACATACCCTTTAAGGCCGCTCAAAACCTATATAGCCTATATAAAGGAATACCCCTGGGGCTTTTCTTGTGCGTGAATTCTCCTCCGGGATGGTGGCTTCGGCTTTTTGCGTTGATTTGTCTCAGCTGTCTGTTCATATCACCAGCTGGTTTCTTCGTTTTTTGTGTTTTGATTATTTCCTAATGGAAAAAGCTCTAAAGGCCGTTTACACATGCGATTTTTGTCGCGGCAACTCGGTGCAATTTTTGTCGCGCTTAGTTGCATCAAGTTTCAAACATGTTTCGAAACCCTTGCGATATGCGCGGCGACAAAGCGCACTGAAAAATCGCACCTGGTTTACACGTGCGATTTTGAAGTTGCAATTCTAGCGCGCCAAAAATTGCATCGAGTTGCCCGGCGACAAAAATCGCCTGTGTAAACGGGCCTTAAGGCAAATTAAGGACGTGTTCGATGCCATCTTGACATCATTATCATTATCAATTTAGAAACAAATGATAACGGGTACTGACCTTTTATATACTGCAACCGACAGATGTGTGAATAGTTTTCGTGAGTTAAAATAATATCGGTAATAAAACATTAGGCGCTAACGGGTGTAAATTGCAAAACATAGACAAGTGTAGACTGGTCATGAACTCCATTCGTGCCAAAATTAAACCATTGTTTGAAAATTCTCGATCTCTCTGTTTTGTAGTGAAACACCTGTAACGCCTTAACCGTGATCCGATCTTTTTGCTTTTACTCGCGCATGAAACGAAGTACCGTTATTTTATTTATAACTTGAATCAGTGGCGGATCCAGGATTTTTCTTACGAGGGGATGCGATACTGTTTTACTTCAACTAACACCAATAACCCCCCCCCCCCCCCCACCCCCATTTTTTTTTGTTTCGACGGCCAGAATACAATATTAAAAAGCCGCATATGCATGTCATCTTTGTTACAGTGCTAAATTTTCGCTTACTTTTAAAGAATATATGGAACAGATAAGTAACATGGTGAAAGAGTGAAAGAAAAATAAAAGAAATAGGATTCCCAGCTACGTACAAATAATTACTGACAGTTATTTTTTATTTTTTTTTTTAAACCCCGGCCTCTGAGGACGAGAAGACTTCTTGTCTCACACCAGCCCCCACGTTCCTACAACCCCCGAATGTATCTCCTGGGAGTGCTGAATAGAGATATAAATCGGCAGCAACTAAATAATTTCCAGGGGTGGTTATCTATTGGTTATTTCCCGTTGCTATGGTCCCTCTTCCAGGTTCGAATTATAAAGAAAATTTTTGCTTCCGCAATTCTGTAGATAGTCAGTAGGGAGGGCTGAGGCGAACTTTTGACACGGAAATAAGAGAAACGGCGCATGCGCACCTAACGCGAGTCATCGCCGGTGAAATTTACACTTGTTCGCATTGATGGCTAAAACTACGAAAAAGAGCTAGAATTTCCCGCACAAATCGGCGTAGCACAATGCAAACTAAAGACTTAGTCAGTACGTTGAAGAGATTCGACGCGTACCCCAAGACACTCGAAGATTTTCGAGTGAAAACCTTCGGTGGTGCTGCCGGTAAGTTTGAAGCTGACGCTAATCTAGACATTGTGGCTGTAATGAGATTTTTGTATGATAGTGACTAATTTATTATACAGGGTGGCTTATGTACAAAAGAAGAGATCGGTAATCCGGTTAGAGTATGAAGACCCTTCAAAAATAACCTGCAGTTTAAAGTAAACTATCTTTCATTTGTGGAGAGACTTGCGGTCTTTGTTGTTTTACAGTGTAAACGTGGCAAGATTTCCGGTAATTTTGAAGGATGCATGTGTAATTACGACATTGTTACTTATGAAAATGTAGTTTTTAGCTGTGAATCATTTCCTGTAATTTTCCTGTAATTTCAAATGCATTTCCAATGCAGTGAATTGTGGGCATGTTTCGGTTGATGACTCTAATTTTGAATTTAACCTCGAATTTATACCGCTGAATTATTTGTGGCAATTACAATTGTCCAATCATAACCATCCATGTGTTACTTGGACCTCTTTGGTTGCTGGTTGCCAAAACAAGCCTCTTAGTTTTACAACATCATGCTTCTTGCCAGAAATAAAATGACAATGAAAGATGAAAAACATGCTAGAGAAACAGGCCTCTTAAAGATTTATTTACATTTATTTAAATGCATTCCTAAGAAGTGCTTTCTTGTTCTGTTTCATCAAGCTTCACGGATATGGTGCCACTAGCACAAGAGTTTATGAGAATTAAAATTGTCTTATGTGTCATAGTTGACTTGTACACTTTTGTTAAATAGCGAAGCGCGCGGAGTGACTTCATGACTCAGACAAGACTCAGACAAACAAACTGGAATGGTGGATGATTTTGAAGATTCTTTAAGAGTAAAAGCCGGTGTTCTAAAACACTTGTGAAACAAAAATTTCGCTTACATTCCCTGTATTTCCCTCAGAACAAGCTCATGTCGACTGAGTCTCACGGGGAATTCAGTGATTTGCATTCTATTTTTAGACTTCGCGCGCTTCGCTATTTTAACTTCCTTGCATTTTTAATTTTTCTGCCAATAAAAGTGTCATGAGTGAAACGAGCTATGACAATTTGGAAAAGACACTTTTACTTAAAAATGAATTGAAGTGAAATTTGCCCATACAGTAATTGCTTTGGTATCCGTGGCTACATGACACTCAAAGCATTATAATATTAACAATTGTAATTTTCATGAATGCCAAATTGGCTATAATCATTTCATATCCAACAAGTGAGAGTGGAATAATTGTTCTTACCATTGAAGACGCCATCCACAATATGGAAAACTAAAATGGACTAAAAAAAAACGCTCCCAAAAGTTATGATTGCGCTTACCACATTTATAGACCATGTTATTACAATTGCTCCTGTATTATCATGGCTAAGCCACTTTTGAATTCCATTTCTCAATGATCCAGTTGTTGATTCATTAGCCGGACTTGAAAACAAGGTAGTCCATGAATATCAGACATGGCTTTGTTTGCACATTGTGTGCGTGATTGACTTACCACCGTTTTCATTGATACGCAAACAAAACGCCTACACAAATGTTTCCAAAATTTCCGTCAGTCTTACGTGTTATCGACAGATCGGATCGAAATTCACTGATCACAGCTACTAGTGTGACCTTCAGACCTTCTTTACATCATGCTAGCGGGCTGTGATTGGTGGAGTTCGATCTGATCTGTCAATAACATGTATGACTGACAGAAATTTTGGAAACGTTTCTGTGGGTGTTTTGTTCTCCAAAGTCGCGTACCAACGAAAACAGTGGTGCAAGAGGAACCTCGATTTAATGAACCTCTATTTAACGAAGTCCTCGATATAACGAACGATACGTCCCGGCCAAAGTTACAGTAAAATGTATGGAATAGAACCTCGATATAACGAACCTCGATATAACAAATTCCTTGATATAACGAACATAATCCAAAAGCCCAAACGTAAAATATACCTCGACATAACAAATTTCAATGTCAACACGCGACCGAAGATAAATGCTGAACAGATCAACAGTCAGCAAGTCCTTTAATCCACATAGTAAAGAGACAGCAACCTTTTAGTCGACGGCTTATTATATGTCATAGACATTGGCACTATAGAATAGTATTTCCACAGAAGTCACCTATGTTACAAATGAATCATTAACTATGACCTCGTTATAACAAACATTTTGGTCCTTTCCCCTCAAATTCATTATATCAAGGTTTTCGATATAACAAACCCTCCATTTAACGAACAAATTTGCCGTTCCCCGGCGACTTTGTTAAATCGAGGTTCCACTGTAATTCAAGCATATTATTTTGCACAAGAAAAGTTCTATATATTTGGTGTCTTTCTCTTTTGTTTTCTTTACAGTGACACTTATTAGCGGATTTTTGATGTTTCTACTATTTGTCTCAGAATTAAGTTTCTACTTATCAACAGAGGTGAGTTGATAGGTTGTATAGGGCTGTCATTAAGGGCCATAACCCATAACACCTGTTACAGCTGAGTATGCTCAAATTTCACGTGATTGCTATGAGTGAAACTGTCTGTTGTTGATAGAATTCAACCACAAAGTAGCAACTTTGCTACAGGTCTGGAGAGCGAGGAACCTTTTACAGATGACTCAAGACTTAATGACAGTTGTAGAGCCCAGTTGTAGCCCAGTTGTAGAGTACATATTATAATTACTATCAGATCAACCCTCCCTCTAACTTTCATTTTTGAGTTAACCCTTTGGTTAAATGTGCATGTGCAGTTTAAACTTTTTTTATTCTGTGAATAGAATCCTAACAGCTGTGACCATTAATAAGAATCACTATCTTGTGTGACATGTACATGTACAGTGTAAACTAGTGTGGTAACTGTTGGAATTATGTGCATAAGATGCTGGTGAAATTCAATTCAATCAATTTTTGTGAAATTTATTTTGACTATTTTTCCAATTGAAACTTATGGCTCTAGCTCTTTTGAAAGCCAAACATTTAATTAATGTGTTAAAAGAACTTGAGAGAAAATCCTCTCCCAGAACTTCCTCAGTCGACATTACCTTTGTTGTAAGTTTTTGTTCGCTTTTTTTTGCATTGATGCTGCACAAAACACAATAGTTGTTTACTCTGCACTGAGGAACTAACCAATAGAAATGCGCTGGTTACATAACTCATGCATAGTGTATGAGTGCAAAGCAAAAGATTGTGCAGGGTCGCGGACCTTCCAACATAAATCTTGGCATCTTTGTTTGCTCCTTTGATGTTTGCTGGGCTTAACTATTCCCCTTTATTAACTATGAGCTACATGTAATGTTACAGTTTAAAATATAGATAGGACTCTGTGCACGCTCTGATTGATCAAAAACCTATGTTTTATCAGAGTATAAAACATAGAACAAAGCGTGTTTTATTGTTTTTTGCGTGCATAAAATATATATTTTTAAGCAAATGAAGAAGCCTACAGCAGCTCTTGTTTTCTACATTCCCCTTGTGTTCTCAAATGACCATTGTGTTTTATCATAGTGTAATACACGGCTTAGGCTTCTTTATTTGTTAAATAACAGCACATAGTGCAATTGCTATGCCCACTCTGTGCCAGCGCCTTAGCAACACAAATACATGTACATGTACATGTATTTTGATCAGTTTAATGATCATAAAGATAATATTCTTGTTTTCAGGTTACACCTGAACTTTTTGTCGACACAGCCAGAGGAGAAAAGCTTAGAATTAATGTAGATGTTATTTTTCCAAAATTGCCTTGTGTTTGTAAGTATATTGTCTTTGATTACAGTATTAATTAATCTAAATTATAATTATAATAATGCATGGCTACCTGTAGTTGTTAGGTACAGGCCATGTTTGTGTACTAATATATACCATACATGTATGTTTTTTTAGGAATCTGTTGTATATATATGTGTAGAACTTCTCTTGTTCCCAGGGAAACCAGAAATCTCAGGATCTGGACCTTCATAACAATTGGACATCCATGTCTGTCTAATAGGTGTCAATATTAGAGTTTCAACTGTATTAGGGGATATCGTCTTGATCAATGTGGCGCCGAGTCTCAAAACTAAAATATATAAAAATGAATGTATAGACTTCACCTAGGAGAGAATTTGTCTTGCAAGCTTGCAATTGAAAACATCAATGTTAATGTTCTTTCAGATTTAAGTATAGATGCAATGGATGTGTCTGGAGAGCAACAGGTTTGAACATATACATGTATCGTAACGTTGTTGGCAGTGAAGTAACTGTGGATTAACAGTGTTTTACAAGTTAGCTTTGGTAACTTGAGAAGACATGCAGGTTAAGCACAGACAATGAAAATTATCAAGAAAATTAATACAAATGCAGTAGCATTTGGAAATTAGGCTGGAGACTGCAGTAATTGTTTTTTTATTTATACAGGGCAATTCTGACAGGATGCGGTGGTGCGGATCCGCATAATTCACCTACTTCCGCATCCTCCGCATCTTTGGGGCATTTTTCCGCACAAAACTAGAGAATTGCCACATATAATCGAGAAAGCAACTGCTTACCATCCTCAGAAGCAAAAATAGCGAAGAGATTGATCATTTTGAAGAAGTTATTCACCCAAAACAGCGACCAAAACACGCCTTTTTGTTCGTAAACAATTTTAAACCTCCAGGCGTTCCATGCATCTTCTGGTGATGGGCCTGGGTTCTAGTTTTCGGACTTCGGTATCCAGTTTTCCTCGTCCGATTTAATGCCTGGTTACTAAGCTTCGGAGAAAAAACTATGGAAAAACTGCGTTGAACGAAGAAATACCTGTCCACGAATGGCAGCAAAAGGTCAAACATGTCATGAAGGAGTTAAATTCTCGGAAAGACGATTAACGTGTATTTTATATGTTTGAAAAAGCCAAGGGAACAACTTTATTAATTTTAGAAATTTCTGCATAATCTGGCGTCTTTTCCGCATAATCGTCACTTTCTTCCGCATAATATTGCCGAAAATTTCCGCATAATTTTCCATTTTTTTCCGCACCCTATCAGATGGCCTGTTTATATGGTTTTTGAAGATGTAACAGGGCTCGAAGTTAACAGTCCACTTGCAAAGTTTTGCTGGTAAGATTTTTTCCACTAGCAACCTGGTGAGACCACATAGCAAATTCTTTCCAAATGTTTGAGAGACACGGATGATTCTAACTCACAAGTGTTTGGTTGTGGACATAATTTTTTCTCACTCGCAGATTATCAAAATCACTCGCATTTTGCAAGTTTTCAAGCATTAATTTCAAGCCTTGTGTAATAGTGGTGTTTTGTGAAAGGTGGCAGCTTTCTTATTCTAGATACATGAGCCATTGGAAGGACATCACATTCTTTTTTTTTAAAACAAAAAAAAACAAACAAAAAAAAGCTTTATTGACCATTACACATGTTACATACAACAAGACAAGTAAATGGAAAGAAATGAAACATATATGCAAAGTGATGTGAAGTGATAAGGTTGTGTATAAATAAAGATTGATGATGATGATGAAAGGGCAGGTGCGAACGGGACACGAGGACCCATGCGAGGCACTGCCCATGATACATGTATTTAAAAAAAAAAAAGATACAAATAATAATTAAAACACAGTTAAATTTCTGACAGTCTGCTAAATTGGACTACAATGTACATACATGTACATGTATGCCTGATTCCACAAATGAAAATTTGATGGGGTATGATATTGATTACATTGTCTGTTTCAAGTGCCATAATCTCCAGTGAATAAATCCAAGATCGAGACTCTAACCTAAGCTCTAATTGAAATAGTGATGCCCAGCTTGACTTGGGTCATTTATATATATTTAATGGTCAACTTTCTCACAGAGTGCTTGCGATTACAAGTTGTAAATCCCTCAGTGATTTCCTTTTTTTTTCTTAGATTGATGTGATGCATAGTATATTTAAAAAGAGAGTGGATATAGATGGGAATCCAATTGATGAAAATGTAGAAAAAGGAGGTTAGTCAACAATATGTTCAGGTAGTAGTTTGCAGTTCGTCGTAAGGTTTTGTGAATCTCAGCTCATAATAAATATTTAATATACTATATAACTTTACTGTTTAACTCATCACCAATACACTGTAGATGAGCTTGGAAACTGGTGCCTGATACACAATGTTGGTCAGCAGGAGACCTCAGATATGTTCAGACATGTAGGTTAAAGAGGTGCATGCTCCTTATGATAAGCATCACAAAGTGTCCCCTTTCCTATTAAGTCACCAAAACCCACATAATGCTGTCAAATGTGAAGTAATATAAAAATGACACTTTGTGATGCTTATTCATAAAGAGCATTGAACCTCATTAGCCTGCATTTCTGGACATAAGTGGGAGACCTGAGCTCTTCAGGCACAGCAGGGAAGTATAACATGGCACCACAGTGACTGTGAGTGTGACCCTCCCTTGCAGTAACTGCCACCTGGTACTGTCACACTGAAAGCAGTTTAGTGGAGAACTACTTACATCTGTACCTACACTGTAAAACACTATACTTACCAAAACACACAAACCACAAAAGGGTGGTAGGGCTGGGAGAAATGATCATGCAGCTGCAAAAGCAAAAAAGCCTTTTATTTTTAGTTAATAGGCCACAGGGCAAGCTGCAAGCTATTAAGGTTGCACCGCAGATCACATACGCAACTGGAGGTGATTGCTAGCCACATTGGCTCGGGATTACCTTTGCGTAAATTACACTGTACATTAATTTTAGTCACATTACATAGTTAATACTAATTATTATACATGCTTAGTGTTTCTGAGTTTTTCCTCTTTGTTTTGTTCTCGTTTTTAAACAGATCTAGGTGATAAGAGTCATGAAGCTAAAGAGTTACTTGAGGTGTGTTTAAACAAACAAACTTTCATGTCATTGTGGAATGGAGAGATTATGAAAAAAACTATTTCCAGTAAGGGCTTACAGTGTGTTTGCTGTTTAAATATGGTCACCAGTGTGCCGTGAAAATTTGGTCATATTAACGGGATGGCCATATAGCAAGTTGGTGATCAAATTTTATGGCTGATATAAATTGAGCATTTACGGGGGGGGGGGGGGGTTTAGTAGAAAATGTACCCATCATTGACGTTTTACCATGGGTCTGCAAAATCTGTGAGCATGCAAGCCATGGTGCAAGCCATGCGAGTCACACGAGCCATGTGAGTCATGCGAGCCATTTTTTGCAAGTATTTTTTTTTTGTTAATTGTTGCAGGGTCTGGGAGGTTATCGATCATTTCGCGGCTGACTATCACTAAATTATCGCTATAAGCCGCTCTCCCGCCATCTTGAAAGCAGAGATGATCCTGTGTAAACGGTACAACCTCGCTCCCAGGGTACTCTCCTAGTTATGCATCAAATATGAAAAATGCTCTAAACATGAGTACATCGTGCGAAGTCTTGCGTCATAGTAATGGCTGTCCTGGGTTACATGAAGTTTTTCTTTGTTTCATATTTTTTGTTATTTAGAGAATATATTATCTATTCAAATTGCTCAGGATCCGCAAAAAGAAAAACAATGCGACAAAAATTTATTAAGTTTCAAGACTTCTGAGAGAAACATACGGCCCTACCGCCCCACCACTACTCAAATGGGCACTTAAAATGGTATCCATTCAAGAGAAAAGAGAACAGTACTTCCAGTGCAACTGAGTATACTGGCATCAAGAATGGTGAGTAAATCGCGTAATTTCAACTAGACTGCGTAGCAGCCATTTCCTTTCCTTTTCCAAACGCTTTCGAACGGGACGAAAACTACGGGACAAAAACTACGGGACGAAAACTGCGAGAGAGTGCGAAAAATAGGAAGTAAGGAAGGGGGTGAGGCGCCCCACCCCCTCCCCCTTGTCGCTCGCTCAATCCCTACTTCTCCCCAGAGTTTTGCTCACCCCAGGCGCGCTCCTCGTTTTCTCGCTTGATCGATCTCTAATAAGTAATAGTAATTGGACCGAGTGGAGTACAATTCAGGGAGTAATCGTGCGAGTAGTTTCAAAATCGGACGAGCGCGAAGCGTGAGGCTGATTTCAAATTATGAACACGATTACTCCCTGAATTGTACGACCACGAGGTCCAATTACTAATTAATCGTATCTATAACAAATTTCGGAATTAAAAATGTCTTTTCAGAACTTTTTTGAGCAAAAACGTCTGTAGCGCTTTTTCCTAAGTTTTGAAAACTGTAGAAAACATTGCTAAGGAGGCCATCAAAGCGCGCGTAATAGCCCATTTCAGGGTTAATTTTTTCTCATTTGCATTACAATGTAATCCAACGTGGATGCGAGGCAATTTCGGGCTAAAACTGCGAAATAGCCCGAAATTGCCTCACATACATGCTAGAATTTATTGTAATGCAAATGAGAAAAGCTAACCGTGAAAAGGGCTATTGGCGTGAAAATCACGTGGGTATCCAATTACAGGTGTCCGATTACAAAAAGTTCAAATCAGACACCTGTAATTGGACACCCACGTGATCGCGCACCGATTACGTGACAAATAGGCGCGCGGAGAACCAATCACGTTCGAGAATTTTGTTATAGATACGATTAAGGAAAGGAAAACGGCTGCTACGCGGGCTAAATTTTAACAGGTTCTCTCTTTAGTGAATCAGAGTTATCAAACCTCTATCGGTTGGCTCTTTCTTTGTGCTGCAAATAAAAATTATTAATATTTTGACAGTGGCTCGCGTGACTCGCATGGCTCGCTGGCTCGCATGGCTCGCTGGCTCGCAGATTTATAAAACTCTTTTGCCATGGCTCTAATACATGTACATAGATTTAGCCAAGCCTAAAAGCGGAGTTTGTTCAAAACCTGATTAAGCTACATGTAACCCACGATGAGCAAAAATTGTTATTTCAGCTTTTAACTTTGCATTGAGGTTTTCTGTTTTTATTATTGGCCTTCTGTCTTGATTAAATTGAATAATCTCAAACTACACCAGGAACCCTGACCCTAAAGAAATGAAAACACTTGTATACATAAAGAATATATTAAATTTATACTTCAGTTGACTTTTAATCCTGGGTTACTGTTTAACCCAATTTCTGAACTACCTTGCCCTGATCACAACAAATTAACGTAACATCAACCTGCGATCCAATCAAAAGCACTTGTACTTGCTTAGAGGTCAACTTTAATAAAATACACGACCTCAATGAGCTATAAACCTGAGCCCAGGATATGGTTATGTACATGATT